>CAJNDV010032397.1:18215-43759 GCA_905221635.1 Symbiodinium sp. CCMP2456 | reverse complement strand
ATGATTTTGACCATGGACACCAGCAAGGTCCAGTTTTTTGGATTCTAAACAAAAAAAGCAAAGAAAACCATTGACATCCAAAAAAATCAAAAAATCAATTGCAAATCCAATAATTCTGTAAACATCTTTGGATTTTTGNNATTTCTTATGCTAGTCCGTCATGAGGCTCAAACACGAACACAATTCAGTCGCATCTCGTGGCGCAGGCATCTCGTGGCGCAGTCTTGGGTATACACAGTTCGCGTATGGCCGGTGCGCCTCGTTTGAAGTTTGCCTCGNNTATGCTCCGAACCACCGATTTTGTGGCACAGTTTTGGGTGCATGTGTGAGTTTCTGAAAACCACAAAGTCATCGGTATTTACGGTGGTTTGTATGTGATTTATATATTAAAGACGGAGGTGGATCACGGGCAAAGGTGATCACATGTATATCTATGGGTGTGCGCTGTGCATTCTCGACCCCCCCGCCCTCCTCCACCGACCCCGTATGGTGTCCCCGACCGCTGCCACGTCCCGCCAGCTACTTCAAACCTGAACCCTGAAGCCGAAAATCAAGCTTTTCTACAGGGGTTGGGGAGGGCAGGGACCTCCACGACTGGGGAGGGGCTGGGGCGCAAGTACACTCAAGATCGCCAGATACACGATCCCTATACTCCGCTAAGGCTAAGGCCAAAGGGTTTCAGTTCGAAGTCTCTCGGAATGGACGAGTAGCTTGGCTCCGCCATCGCAGTCCTCGATGGCCTGGACATGGAATGCTTGGGAGAAGGAGCGAAGCCCAATGGATTTCAATAATTTCGGATTTGGGTTCGCGTGTTTTGGGGCTTGCGGGCTCTTAAAAGTGGTGGTTGACAAAACTCAGGGTGTGTTGAGCAGCGATAATCCACTTCTGACCCTGCCTTGCAAATGTCCTCCTGCGCCTGAGCCACAACGGCCTCAAAGCGCCTTCTCATCGACTCTGGTGGGTCGGAGTCCTGGCGGTTTGGGGCTGAGGGTATAGGATTTAGGGTTCAGCGCTTGCGGAAGGTTGCAACATGCAGCCTTGCGGCATGCATGCGGCTTTTGTAAGGGCTGCAGAATGGGATGACAATGTTACGTTTCGGTCTGCGTCTCTCTGACGTTGAAGGTTATGGAGCTCTCGGAGGCATGGGATTGCAAGGGTTCCGGGCCTTGACGGGCTTAGGTGGGGGCTTTGGCACTAGGGCTCGAAGATTCGGAGGGCCCCGAGCCCCGCCCGGACAGAGCAAAGACGTCTCGATGGGCTTCCTGAGGTGCTTAACAGCTTCGCAGTAGAAGATTCTATATGGGTTGAGGGAGGCCTCAACCAAGGACTAAGACTAGGAGACTGTGGTTGCGATGATTTTGGCGTTTTGTCTAGGGTTAAGGGGAACATATATATATATATATATGTCGTATCTACATACATCCTCCGTACCAATGAGGTATGATTCAACCCGAAGCCTGCTCTCCCCCAACAAAGAGGAACACATCACATGACTCGAAGCCCCCGAACTAGATCCCGCACCACCTGTAGTGAGCCCTTCGAACCCCCCCAAACACAAACAGCACATAACCCTCGAAAGAACCCTCTAAACTCTGAACCTCGAAACCCTCAAACATGAACCCTACCCTAAGCCCTATACTCTCTCCTTGCACATGGAGGTGTACTTCTCCATAACAGCGGCTGCAGACCTTACGGCCATCCTCTTGCGCATTCTCCGTCGGCCGCCGGCCAAAACCGCTGCTCCAGCAAGGGCCTCTAGGTATCTAGCTTGAAGATTTTCTGTTCTAATTGCTATGAACATGTCTTGAAAGGTACGATCCTGGGATCAAAAGAAAGACACCGAGCTCGAAGACATGTCGGAAAGATACGGCTTCTTTCGGTGAATGTCAGGCTTGGGGCGTAGGGTCGCGATAAGGCTCCGAGCCCCAACAATGTTTACGTAGGTTCAGCAGAGGATTTAAGCATGGCGGATATTTCTGTTGCAGGGAGGCATGTCGGATTAGCCTGGCTGCTTGATAGACAGAGAGAAACCAAGTCGGCTTCTGGCTCCGCTCCACTAGGGCCACTAGGGTCTATGGAACGGAAGCCTCCAAACGAGCTATAGCCTGAACTCAGAAAAAAGGGTGAACGATCAGCATGTCTGATTTTTCAACCATAGTCTCGTGACCCCAAAGCAACATCCAAAAGGCAACAGCATGTTGGTGCAAACTCCCACCAACATCCTTGCATGCTGTCATACAAATCCGTTTTGAGGCCACAAAGAAGTCTCGGAAGCCCACACAGAACTCACGTGCAGGTGCTTCACCGCAGCCCCAAACTCCAAATCCTAAACTCCGGCCCTGTTGTAGGCTTTATATTCTCCTCCAGCGCAAGACGTGAATTTCATGCGGCCACTGTCTTTGAAGTTTTGGTGCCGGGCGGCTGGGAGAGCATGAGACGGGGCGGAGAAGGACTGGGCACTCGTAGCCGTGGCCGTGACGGCCGGAGCGATCCCTGCGCGTGGGGCAGTGGACCTGAGCGATGTCAGGGTTTAGACGAAACCTTTCAGGCATTATACTAGACACAACTATAGCTGTTCTATAAGTTAGCCTATGGTGTAGTTTGTTACATTGTACATTGTACTATACTTTTACGTATCGTGTTTTGCTTTGGCACTATATTCAATTTGTTATGATATGGCATGTACATGATATTGTACTATATGATGTTATGATTTCGTACATATGTCTTTCATATGATAGCGGTTCTACAAGAAGATTTCACATTGCTTAAGCGTCTTCAGTTTGTGTTGACTGTGCCCTACTCACAGAAGAAAACTGCACGAGGGAGCTGCAAGAAGTGATGGTCCCGCGCTTCGAGAGGCAAACCCCAAAATACCGGCAGTAGAAGCGGGCAATTTGACTAATCGTCCAGACTTCTGTCTTAAGAACTTAACAAAAGGCCCTACATCCCAAAACCGTAAACCTTCGAAGCTGGGTTAAGTGGGGCCCAGTGGCTGGCTGGTAACTGACTGGCCGGGAGATGCGACGAAGGCGGTTGCACCGGCTGTGGCAGCGGCAGCCGCCACGACCTTGGTCACGAGAGATTCTCTTCAAAAGCTGGAGCCCTGCAAGGCTTTAGGGTCTAGGGCAGGGCTGAAAACCGCTTTACAGCAACCATGATAGAGCCCTCAGAGCCGCGGTAGAACCCTGGAAGTGCCCCTGCAGAACCCTTATAGTAGCCTTATAGATGCTTGAACATTCTGGGCGTTGTTTACCCAGCTTCCCCCCAAAAGAACATGCACCAATGACAATCTGCTGAGCCTGCTGCGATGACTATGCGTCTACCGACGAGAACAATGCGCCATTGAACTTTCGAAGTACTAAAAACAACAAGAGCACAATTGTAGAGCAAACGAACAATAACTATCCAGCCAAATGACCGTCCTGACAGATTTGGTATGATATGCTACACGATGCAACCAAGCTCTTTTCTACTTCATTTCCGCCAAACCTTCACCAACCATAGCCTTCCTGTTTCTTGTACGACTCACGACGCTTGTGCGTGGGGTTCAGGGCTCGTGGTTTAGGGGCGCTAACGACGACCCCATGAAGAAGAAGCAAAAGAAGAAGCAGAAGGGCGAGCACATGTGGTTGTTGGTGGTTTCAACACAAGCAACATGTCTACCCTAAGGTCGACAAGGCAAGCTATATGGTTCCTACCCTCTGTAGCCGCGTGACTTTGAAAGCGTCGACGGGCCGCTGCTGGGCAGCCATGATTTTCCTGGAGTTTCTCGCTCGGCTATAACTCCCGTGCTGCTTTGGCCGGTATGGCTGCGGTGTTCCAATCCCTGTTTGGAGCCACGGGTAGAAGAATACCAATCTGATTCGAACACAACTTTCAAGACAGATGCCATGCTAAAAAACAGATGGAAGTTATGCAGATTGAATGTTTGTATCTATCCAGATGCTACTAGTAGAGCAACTCATGGAGCATCAACACCGGAAAAATCAGGTACACCCGTATCTAGCGCACAGTGGGCAGCACTGATGCAGCCCGGGCCTATGGGTGCACCGACTTGACCTGAAAGTGGGGGACTTTACCCGTCTCTCTCGGAGCTCATCAGAGGAGGCTGCGGAGTCTTTCGGCTTGGAAGCTCTTGAAGACGGTTTCTGGTACACAGCAAGTATTTGCTTGGGGCGGCAACGATAGGCAGCATCCTGCAAACGGCGACTGCGCCACAGCAACAACAATTCCTCACAGTAAAGAGAACAAACCTTCTGTATGGAGTTAATTATACCGCGAGACACCCGCCGCATTTGCACACAGTGGAGCAATGCCTGGGCAACTCCCCTGTCGCCCTGACCGAAAACAATACCAGCTTTCTTGTGACGCACGTGGGTCAGCGCAGATGCTAAAAGCCTCAACCCTGCAGACCTCAATGGCTCGGACCGCAAGGGCCTCGCAAGTATGCCAAAATCCTTCACGCTCGATCTGCGATGCTTTTCCCAAGCCGAGATGCGCATGAGGTCCCCTGCTGTGAGGGCCAGAGATTCTGAGACCGTGCGAGTTGTGGCCTAGGAATGGATGAGGGAATGAATAAACCCGGAACAAAGCCCTAACGCCCAAATGGCCTAAGCCGAGTTTCTTCCGGGATTTTTTACAATTTTGGGTTAGCAATTTTTCAGGACTTGGGCCGAGGGGGACACCGTTTATAAAGGTCATTAGTTGTGGCTGACAGCCCTGAAACTGTAAGGGCGATAGTTACTCAGCTACGGCGGTGTGGAACTTGAGATCTAGGAAGCAGCATGTAGTCATTTAGGGTTTGGGGTCTAGAGTCTAGGGCTAGTTTGCAAAGTTCACATTGTTGGGAACACTTTTGCGGTCAAGGGACAGTCCCGACGATGCTTGCCATGGGTTGGCGGGGTGTGGGCTCTGTGGATATCGTGCACAAGAAGCCCACATCCATACTTTCTCACATTCATCCCAAGTCCTACACGCTGGTGTGAGCTTTGTGCTTCTTGTGCAGGTAAACAGGCAGAGAGAAAAAAGACGAATACATGATACATAGATGCATAGATGATAGAAAGCAAACAGGTCAGCATCCACGTGGACCGATTCCTTGGCTTCCGACTTCGGCAGCTTCCAGGATCGTGTCGGGATCTGTATCGACCGAAAGTGCCACAGCCTCAACACAGGGTTAAAGACCGCTATGCTGCTAGCTAGCTTCTCTGGCATATCAGGGGTGAAATCGAATCCTTTGAAACTTTGTTGATTCCTGACCACAGTGTCTTTAACGCCAATCTAGGGCTTAAAGGCTCAGAGGTACATAAGTCTTTCGCGACGTGCCGCTCAAGCCCTTAACCTTGAACGCGCACACCCTAGCTCATAGACTCCGCACCCATGCCCAGAGTGCATAGGAGCCGAAGGGAGCATCACTCTTTTTAGGCGGCGTGGGATTGACCCACCGGCTTATATTGATTTGGCCTTGCGCTCCCTGCATGCAGCCATTTTAGGCCCCCGGCGACGGTAGCGGCTGCATCTCCAAGTAGCTGGGCATCGCCAAGGACTCCACCCTTCCTTCCGTCGCGGATTGAGGTGTCAAGGTTTAGGGTTTCAGTTTAGGGATTGCCCAATTGGATGTAGGCACCAGCGCCTAGGGCTTTCGAGCTTTAGGGACTTTTCAGGGATTCGGCCGTAAGCTCCAAGTCTCTGTGGTCCTGGGCACTCGGCGTCTAGGAATCGGTTTCACCCTATGCTTGGCTCCAAACGGTGCTTGGGTTGCTTACTGCCACGTCCACAAACTCGAGCGGGCCGGTCAGGTTCACGAGTCAGGTATGCCCGTAAAGCTGTTAAGAGCTGAAGACGTTGGGGTCGCTAAACCCCAGCCCTAAATTCCAAGCCGTGGGGTCATAAGCATGGGTCGAAGGCGTCTAGTCTACCCCCTCAGTCGGGTTCTGGGGTCGCCCAGACTGGGGGCGCTTTGCAAGGGTTCTGGCCGATGGTGCAAGCTTGTTGGTGGACAGTTTGGCTGCGTTGGCTTTAACAAATGGGAATTTCAGATACCCTAGCAAGCCTAACGCCCGATCCTGAAACGCAGAAGCCTGCAAACCAAACCAGCCATTGAGCCCGAGGCAGTAACCCTAAATCTGAGGTCGCAACATAGGGGCCCCAGTACTTGAGGTGAGTAACAAGCATGTGCGACCACAGCGGCGTAAAGTGAATCAGAAGAGACATGCTGATCCCGAGGCCCTTGACACACATTGCTTTGACCTCCGCCTACCTTTTCGTCTGCTGAGGTTTTCGGCTATAGGACAAGCATTCAAGGTCTCGGTTTAAGATGTCGAAATCAGGATGTAGGCTTCGGGCTTGGCATTTGAGATTTGACATGACGGGCTTGGTGTGTAAGTCATGCTAGGGGCCCGACACATGGGAGAGTGGCACCAAGAGCACAGGGCTCCCCCAAACCTGACGACAGGCGAGAGATGTGTGCCTCTGACGGGACAAGGCTGTGTGCTGATTTCTGGCCATGGGACTCCTTAAAGGAGATACATTGACACATGGGACTGCTACTTGCAGATCTCCCAGGACCTCCGAACAATGAAGAAGTCGTGCAAGGATCGTCTCGTGGAAGAGGCTGTGCAGGGTCTACAGACGTTTCTGAGATCACTGACTCCGCAGTGTGCAGGGTCTTCATCAATCCCGAGCCCTACAGACCTGTAGGGCGAATGAAAAGTTTATCAGAGCGCCTGCGCCCCATCACTGCTGCTCCTCGGCTGGCAGCCCGGTAAGGCCTTGGAGCCGCAAACTTGCTGAGGCACCGGGGGCTCAGAAGGTTGAGGCTTCTACTTCAAAGACTATAATGTCTCTGAACCACAGCTGAAACAGCTAAACTTACGTAAATCCACCTTGTGCCATCATGGTATCTGAGCTTGGGGGGGAAGCCCGCAGAAATCTTTGGGAACCTACGATTTATGCAAGGTTGAAGATGCTGGGTGCACATGTTTAGGGTTTAGGGTTTAGGGTTTAGGGTAGCAGCTGTGCTCATTCGTGCAAACAGAGGCATGTGTTCATAAATCAAGAGGACATGACTAGGCAAATAAGAAGTGTGCGTATGCACTGTGAACCCCACACACACACACACACACACACCATACACAAATGCGTAGGTCGGCAAAAAACGTCACCAAAAAGGTTGCGGCGCCGTGTTTTGTGGGATTTGTGAAAAGAGGCTGTTTTTCGCAATGTGCTTAAACGTGTGGTAAAACGTGCGAACGGTTTACAAAGCTCAGATGAAAAGTGTGAGACTCTCCGAGACTGTGTGTACTTTTCTACGATTGTCGACATGTTTCCCGCACGTTGAGACACATTTTTTGGAACGGGCCAGGGAAAAGTTTGTGTTGGACCCACACGACTACAGGTTCTGCTAAACGATAGATGGTTTAGGCAGAGATGCTGCAAACAAAACTGGCAGCAGTGGTAGCACGCCAGAAATCCCGTCAGAACGGAGTGGCAGAACTGCGGTCCAAGAGGATGTTCCCAAGCCCTCCATAACAAGTACTCCAAAACCCACTACAAGCTGCAAAGAGTAGTCTCGGCAAACTAGGGGCGCCGTCACCAAAAACGTAGTCTGCGGCAAGCAGGCCGCGAGTCCAGAGCTGCTTCTCAACATTCATGGTTCAGAATCCCTGGTTACATTGGCCGATGGCACGAAGCCAAAACGGGCTGAAGCAAGCAAGAGCTATGATGTTCAGGAACTACTAACGCTGTACGAGGAACCCTTCGCCGAAGGTTCACGCAGGCCTTTCGAGCAAGAAGGCTTCTGGTGTTTAGAAACCGTTCTGGCCGCATTGTGTGGGATTACGGATTGGAGGTTTCGAAGCTTCAGGCTTCGGGCGGTGCACATACGGGACTCAGAGCTCCAGTACAAAGGTCCTCTTGGTGTGCGACTGTCTATGGCAGACCGTGGGAAGTTTGCGAAAACGGTATTATTAAGCAGGCACAGGGTCTTTTGTTTCCGGAAGCAACCCGCAACAGGCAGGGCTTGCTTGAGGGTTCGGTTTGCTGGGAGAGTTTTGCTCTTGCGTGGATGGGACCCTTCTTGGAAATGGAACTTGTAAATCCTGCGGTGCAACAACTCCGATGCCCTGCACTCCAACCAGCAACCGAAAAGACGCCTAGCTTCAGAAAGTCTTGTAACAGAAGGAACGTGATTCCGCGACCGGTAGAACCTGAGCCAGCAAGTAAGCTCGGCACCTCAACCCACAGGTTTTTATGCTGTTCACGAACGCCCCTAAACCTTCGTGCCCAAGCCTCAACCTCAACCTTAGACCGCCCTGCAGATTTTGAAAGCCTATTTTTTCAGAAGCCCTTCAATAAGCAGCAAACACAATTTAAATGGTCAGAAGACCGCCAAAAGCACGAACAACCCTCTGCCTCTCCCACTTCTTGAAGTCTGCTCATCTGAAGTTGCAAGGGTCCCAGCCTTGGCTCTTGGGGTCTTAGACGGCTGCTTGAAGGTACTATATATATTGAGTTATGTGATGATATATTGTATTCGATGCTGCGGTATTATGTTAGATTCAAATATACTACGCTATTTCATACTATATTATACATTGTATTGTCTTGTTTACACTATCCAACCATGTATTACATAACATGATACTACATTATATGGTGTTATATTATATTATATATTATGCCACATTCTATTGTGATGTATTATATATTCGGGTCTCCTGTAGCCCTGAAGGCCGCGCAGCCAGAGCGCGAAACCAAAACGGGCATACAGGACATGCTGAGTACCGGCCAAGACTGATGCAGCATCGGCTGCCAGGGTTTCATGCGGCTTTGACTGGGGCTCGAAACAGCGATTTGAATGATGAGGATTGGGTTTCGGGGTGTACTTTATTATCAGAATTTGGACAACCACCTCAACATATAAATCCCAAAATCTTGGAAGGACGACACTCCAAAACTCTAATCCCTGCGCTCCGAATAGCTCCTAATTCAGATGTTCCGGCTGTTGTGCTTGAGGGCTTGGTGCAGCTCTTGGTGGCTTCTAAGATTAAGCTGGAGCCACCGTCTGGCATCAAGCGATGCTTGAGCTCAGCTACTTGCAACCTGCAGTACAGTCCCAGAGCAACTAAATAGCTTCAAGGGTTTGTAAACTCGGCGGGAACTGCATGAATCTCCGAATAAAGAAGAAGCCCTGTAATTGACCTATAGCAGTCAATACAAACCATAATTTAATTGTTACAATGTATCTTAAGGCAGATTTCTTGCATGGGAGCTTTTTCTTCGGCACCCGGTCGATTTCGCCTGCAAGAGAGCATACGTCGGCTGATTTTTTCAGCAACGCTTGCCATACTCGAGGCTTTGGCAGTTGTAGCTTGAAAAGATTTGGTCAATGCTCACAAGTCCTAATGCACGTGGTTATACAAACCACGGTAGACTCGTAATACTGTGAATCAGAGTATGGGAACTCATGTGTAAGAAATGCTACAAGTAGCAGTGCTTGTGCGCCTTATTCACCTCCCGCTCTAAACGTACTGACAGGCGTGACAGCAACGGTAACAGGGACAACTGAAAGAGAAGAGCTGTATTTGCAATGCTCCCCCTTCTGGAGAGGAGACTTCGATTCTCCTTACTGCAGAGTGTAAAGATCCGCATGCCTGGGTGTGCCCCGAGGAAGTGAACACCACTTCATGATAAGCTGTGAAACACGAGAGTTTCTCAAAGCTGCGGGACTTCAGTACCGCGGCCAAAACAGGAACCACAATTACTATAACTCTGAGGCACCGAGCTGCTGCCAAAAAGAGGGGCACTGCATTCGAGAAACTCAGACGTGACATGTCAGTGTCTGAAGCCAACTCTTCCACGCTTCCTTGATTCGTCTGAAGAGTTCATTGATGGTGAGTCTGCTGTAACTCTTGGAGCTAATACCAGCGCTCGGTGTAGCAAGCTGAAGTCGTACATCTGAAATCTTGGATGGCAGCAAAAGACTAAGTCAGCGACCATGTGAGCCCTGAGCAATTATGGTTTCTTCGAGCCGTACTATTTACTGTAGATCCCGGCTGTGGCATTTTAAACTAAGTTCCAATAACAAGAGCGCTGAAAGTTCGCATTTAGGGCTTCCTAGTCCTGAAACTTATAGTCTCAGTCCTTACAGCCCAAACCGCTCCCAGCCCTGAGATTCCTAGATTCCCAAGTAACAGGTTTAGGGTTTAGGGGTCACTTCAGGGTTTGCTTTAGGGGCTTCTTCCCTGAAGCACGACAAAGAAGACCTCAGAAACTGCTGCACTCCGGGTTGTGCCGTGGATGTTGTGCATGGCAGGCTTCCGATCGTCACTCGGGAGCTATACATTGCCCAAAATGCTGTGAGTCGGATTGTCAATAGTCAACATGCTCTATACTCAGAGTCTGAACACATCCCCTTGTACTCCCAAACTGTGAAAAAGGGGCAGAGAGAGTAAAGCGTGTGAGGGTTGCAAAGAGGACCCTCAACCTAAACCTAAACCATCTCAGACAAGTTTCTGACCACATCTACAGTGACAGCAACGAGCTGCGATGATAGCGCTACGAAAACTTTCGCAAAGCCAATCACACCTTCGAAAACAACACAGCATCACCATCATCGTTATTCATTTGCATTATCGTCCTCTTCTTCACCGTCATCAGGAGCAATCATCGACAATCTCCTTCCTCACATCATTTTCACCATGTCATCATTATCATCATCAGCGGTCTGAACCTTCCCAACCTCCTCCTCCTCGTCCTCCTCACAAATGTTGTCGTCCATATGGTCGTCATCCTCATCGAACCTATCATGGAAGCCACTTTCTCATGACTATCACAGTCACGCTGCCGCAAGGACTTCCTGCTGCTCTGACTGCATGTTTGCAACGTTGATGATGACATTCGTGACGACGATGTCATGATGGACATTCTGAGTGTGTAGTTGAATACTGTTAATAGCTGTTGTTAGTTCTTCTAGAAAAAATTAGTTCGGCAGCCTGCCATCCCGGAACGGCCTGCGGCCAGAGCTCTTTGAGCTTCAACACTTGATGGCCCTTTGGGGCACTGAACGATGCCAGGCTCAACTGCCGAATATCTCTGTCCGGGCTAGAGCTCATGCAGGGGTTGGGATGATTGAAGCTAGGCACGAGGCACCGGTGAAGAGTTCGGCGTGATTGGGAGCTGAATCTCCAGGCAGGGTGGCAGTTCTGTGCAACTGAGCTTCCTGGATTGTGGGGATGTGAGGTTGAGAAGTTCAGGGTGCCCAGGGGTTGAAGTCCTAAAGGTCTGAGGTAGGTCTGGGGTTTAAGGGCATGTTGGGCAGAGGGAATGCTTGCGCCGTAGCGGATGTGGGATTTAGAGGCGTAGTGTCCGAAGCTTCGGCTTGTTGCAGTTTCGGGTTTGGGTCCAAATTCGAGGTCTTAAGGCTCCAGGGACAAACAGAGTTTTGCAGTCGAGCCCGCTGATCTGGCAGCCCAAGAGAATTCAAGGCTCTTTCCCGGGACAAATATGCCCCTGAAGCTTGCACTCCATAAAGTAGCTTAACTCTCCACCAGGATGCAGACTTGAGTTTGGGAGTCTGGCTTGTGGTTGCAAGTGTAGCCAGTGTCAACGCCAGCGCTTGTTGAGCTAAACCGAAAATGTCCTTGAGCCCACGGATCCTTCAAGTTCTCAAAGATAGGATGAAGAAACCCTAGGCTCCGAAGGCCTAAAAGCCTTAAAGCCTTGAACACCTGCTGAATCGCAAAACCGGATAGCTTGGGAAAGTTCCCTTTCAAAGAAGCTGTCACGTTGTGGCTTGAAGCAGATCACTTACCTCAGCGAAGGCAACGTCACTGTGCACTTACATGGCGAAGTACACATCCAAAGTAGGCATACCCATGTATACATCTATGTATACATACAGACATACAGACATACAGACAGACAGACAGACAGCCAGCCAGCCAGCCAGCCAGCCACCCAGCCAGCCAGCCAGCCAGGCAGACAGACAAACAGACAGACAGACAGACAGACAGACAGACAGACAGACAGACAGACAGACACACACACACACATACATACATAAACACTATATACAATATCAAAGTATGTATATTGCGCGTATATATCTTTTATACACGTGGTCCCTCCCGCAAGATCTGTACTTGCCCTTCTTCGATTCGAACCAGTACGCGTATGGTCTCAGAGTTGAGAACTAAAGTGTATCTGTGCATATACATATACGTATACATACACATACATACATACATACATACATACATACATACATACATACATACGTACATACATAGATGCATGCACAAATAAACAAGACACGCAGACCATGAAACACAGTCGGAATCAGCATATACACGTTTTACGCACATCGCACGAGACTAGCTACAGATGTAAGCTGGATAGACATCCATCTATCGATGAGTATGTGACACAGGTAGCGTGGCGTGTCTCAATTGGAGAACTTCCTGTTGGTCGAAGATTCAAAGCATTGCTGAAAGGATTTGCACTCAATGATAAAGCCCTAAATCTCTGAGGTCTCGCAGTTGGTCTCTTGTTCTGGGCCTCCGGCGGATCTTGGCCGTTGAGGGAGGCCTGGCTGACGACCGCCGATATGGCTCCTGGCTGGGCTCTTGTTTGGCCGCATTTAGGACTTAGGACCCAACTTAGGACTTAATTAGCCATTCGGGCCTTCAGGCTGTCGGGCGTATTGACTTCAGGTCTGAGGGTTTTGGATCCAGGCTGCTCGAGCACGGAGGCTAATCAAGGCTTGAACCTTTTCCAGTAAGGGATGCAACTACAGGGTTCAGGGATGAGGGTTTCCGATTCGGGGTGTCCGGGGCTCGTGCTTGAAATCAGGAGCAGATGCACAAGCTCGCCTGAAACTAAAGCGCGGGTCTCGGGCTCAGGCTTTTGAGGGGAGGGCTAAGAGCAACAAAACTGCTCAGCTTGCCTCGGCCCAAGGAAAGCACTGCAATCTCAAGCCTCAAGCTTTCCACATGCACCATCCCTTGCTCCAAGCGCGATGCTGAGCAACACGACGTTAGCATTACGGCCGTACGACATCATGTCACCAAAACGATGCTTAACACTTGAATAATGATATCCCCGAACAATCCCTACAGCAATACCCACCCCTCCTTCCGGATAAGGAGAACCTTCACCAGAACATGCCGCGCCTCCCATCGGCTAGTACAAGGAGCCTGGCAAGCAGGCGCAAACTGCAGCGAGGTCCGCTAAACCTCCCTCCGAGCCTGCACAACCACCCATTAGATCCAGAATCTTGAAGCCTGAGCACCAACATATTCATCCTTAGGGTGGCTGCCTTCGTCGTACCAACGTCTCCGTCCTCCTGCATATATCATGGCAAGCCCAAGATTGTCGCACGTTTCCCCCTGACTAGTCCTCGAACCGCATCGCATCTTCCTTAGCATCACGTCGTTTGCGTATCCACCGCTAAACCGCGCTAAGCCTCTAAGCGTGCTCGCCACGTCGTGTCGCTTCGTTTCGTGTGCCTGGCCTGCGCTCACTCCGGCGGGCGCCAGCTGCAGTTGGATGTTGGCCGCCTGATCTCAAGCCGCAAGCAACCAAGAACTCGGCAATGCGAAATCTCCCAAATTCTGAAAGAAGAAACTCCAAGCCCAAGCCGTGTCTTCGACTTCCACCGTCCAGCCCTGAGCATCCCAAGCTTGAGCTCAATGCAAGGCCCCGAGCGCTTGAAACACGCCCCTTAGCCTTAAGCCCTCTGCTTTCAGCCCGAAGCAAGGCCTGTTCGCAAAATCAGCATTGACGGAAAGCTGTTCCGGGATTGTTTGGAAAAGGGGAGGCCGAAATTCGCATCCGCCTTCCCAGCCAAATTCCCACAAACCTCAACCTCAACCAGTTAGATGCGCGTGCAGAACGTTATCAAAAGACAGCCGAATTCCTTGCAGCCTGATTCCTAGACCTGGCACCCTAGATCCTAGTTCTCACGCAGCATGCCACACATCAGGAACTGAACGAGATAAGGGATGGGGTTTGGCTTGTTCAGGGACTAGTGTTTATACTTTGGAGCGGGGGTTTTCAACGTGCTCGGCATAAGGCCTTCAGATCCATGATTTGCAGTTTAGCGCTTCTGTGACTGAACCCTCCAACCCAGAACCCGCCGACATCGCTAGAAGCTGCCTATGCAGTCCCAGAAAAAAACGGAGCCTCTAGATCATCCGCTTCAACTCCATGTCCAAAGTCTAAACCCCAAGGCATTGCGCTTCAAAACTCCTTCTTCAGGTCCCCAAACCCTGGAAGTCAGGGTGTAGGCCGCAGATTGGGGAGAGCCGGTATCTCAGCCTGATTCAGCAGCTCATAATCCACGCCGCAGAACCTGTACCACAAAAATTGTTCAGGTTCCAGGGATTTTGATTTCTTTGCCTTAGCTCTTGGGGTCTTCATGGGAGGACTGTGCGGCGGTTGCCTCGCCAGCCACAGGCATCCACAGGCTTCAGCGAAACGTCTCGTCTGGTGCACAGCTGCCAAGATCTGCCGATGACCCACAATTACAACACGAATAACCGCCTGACCTGCCCTTCCCATTCCCCGAATCACCAACAAATCCCAGAAAACCAACAAACCCATAAACACGCAACTCCCCAAACCTACTCACAAGGCCCAGGACCTCTCTAAACCCACAAGCACAGAACCTACACACTCTCACCAAGCGCCCAACTCCTCGCCTAAAGGCCTGCGAATCAAAGTCCATAGTCCCTCGAGCCTCTTCATGGAGTGGAATCCTCGAAGTTCCTTAAATCCTGAACCTGGAAAGCCTTAAAACCTCAAACCCTTGAGGCCAACATCCCGAAACCCACCAATCCAGAAGCCTTGCGTCCATCGAGCACTCCTGGACCTCGCCCGAGATCTTCCGATTCATCGCCTCGGGGCGCAGCAAGGTTTATAGCTTTTAGGGTCTCGGGCGCTGACGCGTAGTCACCATACTTGGCGGAAAGGGGGAGTCTTCGAAAGTGGGTTCGAATTCTAATTCTAAGTGGCCCCGAAACCCTAAACCCTAAACCCTAAACCCTAAACCCTAAACCCTAAAGTCGAGAACGCTTAAAGGCCTGGAAGCTGAACTCCGACACCCCAAACGCCAAGCCCGAAGCCGAAAGCCTCTGTGAGCTGCTTTCGGATTCGGCTGCCGGCCTTTCATAAAAAATAAAAAATATAAAAAATAGACATAATTTTGTTTATGTTTTTTTAATGTTTTTTATGTAGACCCAAAACCTCAACCCCAACAGGCCCTAACCGCCAGGAAATCATCCAAGCAAGCCGTGTGAACCAGAAATCCTGAGTATCAAAGCCATCGAGAACCATAGATCCTGAAACACCTCAAAGCCCTCTCTAACACCCCAAACCCCGAAAGCCCTAAACCCTAGAACACAAAAGCCCTAAACCCGACAACCCATAACATCTAAATCTAAAGCCCTAAACCATCCTAAACCCTAAAGCCCCCCAAAACCCCCGAGAGCAAATCCCGCTCGGCCCAGGCACTTTCTTCAGCGCCGACTCGGCCTCCGGCTTGTGCGCCTCTCTGCTTCCCTAATTCAGAGAGCTACACAAGAGTTTCTCTAAATGGTTTAGGGTTTAGGGTTTAGGGTTTAGGGTTGAGGGTTGAGGGTCTACGGCGTCTGCGGCTTTCGGGTTTAAGGTTGGGCGGCTTAGAGCCTGGGGGCTTCGAGTTGAATACCTCAGAGCTTCAGAGGATTTAGGTTTAGGGATTTAGGTTTAGGGGAGGAAAGTTGTGTAGGTTTGTGTAGGTTTATGGATTAGAGGCAAGTTACGCCTCTCAGGGCTTGTTTTGGTTTGTGGGTCCGACAGCGGGATCTTTGTTGGCATCTGGGTAGGGCCGTAAGCTCTTTTGTTGTGGTCCTTCGATCTCTCAATTTTGCAGAGATTGCCTGCCCGGCCGTTCGGAGGAAGTCTTCAGGCAAGGATCGACAGGTGAATCGCATCCACCGTTAGAGGGTTACACACCATCTGCTTCCAGTCGTCGGAATCTAAGCTCAGGATTTTTATGACGTGCAGCCTCGGTTCTGAACACGAACCCCCGGCCACGCAGAAGCCTGCAGACCTGCTGGCCTAACAAGCCCTGAAAACTCCACACCTTGCAACCGAAATCGTCAAGCCCTACGTGTCCCTAACCACAGAGGGGAGGGATATCTTTGCAAGGCCGGCAAGCCTCCACCCACTCCAGCGCCTTGAGGACCAAAGCCTTTCAAGCCAGGGAAATTTATAAAGCAGTGCCAGGCAAGACACTGGGCCTTACCTGTGTACCTTCTATCAAACTTGGTTTGAGATCTCTCATGACCCAGAAGCACAAGCAGCCATTTTAGGGTTTACATGTCTGCGTGCGTGTGCGTGCGCGCGCGCGTGTGTGTGTGTGTGCCAATTCAGCTGCAGCGATTTGTCCCTTGTGCAAAACCCTTACGGATTTTCACAGCGCAGGTCTTGGTTTGGTAAATCCCCAAGCCTGCACTGGACTCGGTTCTGTTTAAATCTTCTGGGGCAGGTCGTGGCACTGCGAACCCTCGACCCAAACCAAAGGCCCTAATCCCAGGACACAGCACTCTTCTCTTGTCCACCAAAGCAAGCGCTGTAGATCCGGAAAACCCAAGCAATGAACATCTTTGAACCCTGTAGTCACTGAAGCCCAGTGCTTCAAGGCCTACCGCATTGAATCCAGCCGGGCGACGTTGTACTTCGGTGGCGGATACCCCTTCAGTAAGATCTCCGAGAGCAACTTTCGCCTCAATCGCAATTGAAAAGGTGCCGGGGCTCAGGGTTTCGGGTCATGGAAGGCTGCAAAGGTTGCAGGGCTCAAGATGTCGGACTTAGGACCGACTTCGGAGTTGGAGTGCGAATATGTCTTCTCACTGAAAGGTTCGGTTTAGGGTTGGCTTGAGGCATATGCCTTTCTGACAAAACATCTGCGGCCTGCATCTTTCGGTTTGCGGCTGAGGCTTCGGCGAACTACCTGGTGCTGCATGAGTGCCCCCCCCTGAGTGGGACTTCCGCTTGTTGGGGCAGGTTTGCTCTGAATGAAGATTCCCTTCAAGGCTCGCATGTCAGTCCTAGGAACATCGAGCAGCTATTCGAGGCGGCTCTCTGAGCCTTAAACCCATTGCTGCAGAGCCTTTAACCCTCAAGAACACTAAGCACAAGTACAGTACACTAAGGTCTCTTGATCCCAAACCCAAGACACATCATCGCAGAAACACCAACCTCCCAGCACACAAAGAAACAAAACAACCAATCCGCCTCCCACGTCAACAACAGGCAAGCCATATATTCACCAAGTGCGATCGTCCAGCTGTCGTCAAGGTTCCTTCGTTATAAATGTACCCTGGAACCCAATTCTAAGGACCCGAGATTACAAACAGCTGAAACTCCTGGCCGCTTAGGGACAGTCTGCGGAGGTCCTGTGCTCCCATGGCCGCTTTGATCTGCACAGCCGGTCGGGGAGTCGAAAGCATGTGGGTCTTTAATCCATCGGCGTCCACCGGGTTTTCTCTGCCTTTTTGCTGTCTTTAAGAGCTCCATAGACTCATTGGTTGGGGTTTTGAGGTTCAGTGATAGGGACATGGTTGGGTTCTGGGATCGAGCTTGGGGCACATTCGAAAAATGGGCTGCAGGGATAGGATTTTGGGGCATTGAGGTCTTGTTTATGCGTTTTGCACATGCTAAGCGTGAAAACAGTGCACGATGGACAGCCTGTAAACCTCAGGCAATCCTAGAAAAGCTTCCTTGCTACTTCTGACAGGGAGATGTAAATCTCGCATGGTTGAAGAGCCATACACATGACATAACAAATGCATAGATCCTACAAAGAATCAAAACTATCAATCTGCCATGGAGCTTGCAATTGCAGGTACGCGTGAGTAAACAGACACATAGTGACATCAATCATGAGACATGTACGTGCTAGATCGACAAACAAACAAACACAAAAGTACCAAGCAAAGGAACAAAGTCGATATGTATGTATGGCTGATGATGATGGTGATGTTGATCATCCTCATCATCCTCATCCTCATCCTCATCCTCATCCTCATCCTCATCCTCATCCTCATCCTCCTCAGCATCATGTGTCATTGCTGCGCTGACGACTGCATCAGTAGTAATATCTTACCCATCAAGGGTACTGCTACATTTGTATAGGACATTCATTGTGATCACTGTCAGTACTTTTGACTGTTAATGTAATCATCCTTGCTATCTTGTCTATCTCATGGAACCTGCTTCCGAACTCCTAAACTCTGAACCCCCCCAGCCCTCAACTCTAAACTCCAAGCTTCTAAACCCCACATCAGCTCCTGAAGTCCCCCTTTTTGAAGGCCTGCTGCTGCATCTCGTCGTCGGGCTCCTCCGGCCGAATCGGTCGAGGCTGCGGTTCGATCGGAGGCCTCTGGGCGGGGCCCGCGTCCTCGGAGGGAGGGCTCGATGACTTCCTTGTCTTTTCTTTAGAAGGTGGGGACTTATGGGGCTTTTGTGATAGTAACTTCGGGCTGTTGTGACTAAGGTTTAGGGCTCAGGGAGTTTAGGGTTTAGTCATTTAGACTTGGAGGTTCGAGGGTTCTGGGCTTCCTGCTGTTTGGGGCTTAAGGTATTGAGTTTGGGATTCCCGGCAGGAGTGAAGGCTCGGGTTTAGGAAAGGGTTGCGCGGCATGTTGTACTAGTGCCGTGCTGCAAACAATCACAGCGGAAGCTGTCCTTAAGACTACGCTCGCTGTTTACCGTCATCAAGCAGTTTCAAGATCAAGCCTGTAGGTAGCTAGCACCACCTGCTTGCAACTTAGGGAATGCCGTGGAGCTTAACCTCGACTAGGTCAGATCCAGGGAGACTGAAGGATGCTTGACTCCTAAGCCACCAACCAGGCAAGCATGGATCTGGGTTCTATTTTCGATTTCTGGTTTGAGGTTTAGGGCTTCATGGTGTTTGGGTTTTTACGGGTCTGAGCTGGGGGTAACCGAAGATCTACCCCTACTACGCAACAAACACCTTACTCAGTACTTGGATGATCTCATTTTGCAGTTGAAAGCAGCTGAAGGGGCCGGGACCACATCCGACATCTTCTTCTGCTCTTCTTCGCCCTCTTTCATGTGCTTGCACACCTCAGGCCGGAACCGGGATCAGGCATGTTGTGCGCCTACAGTTTGTTCTTTACTGGCCGCCGCTCAGGGTCTTCGTGTTGTCCTCGCAAGGCATCCAAATCATAACCCTCCAACCCCGTGCCTCAGACCCCGTAGCACAAGAGGGAGTACTCATTGACCCCTGCTCCCTGAGCCCACAATGGCCGAAAGTCTTAAACCGAGCAGGCTGCGAGAAAGGACACAGCTGCGATGGCGGAGAAACAGCAAATGCCGCCAAGCACAGCCTCATTCAAGGCTTCAGGAATGCTTGAGGAAAGTGTGGCTTCTGGCAACTTCCGGGAAGGACGAACAAGCTGTAAGCATTGCTGTTGCAGACAACATTATAGCACATTGCTTTCAATAATCGCAAATCGTTGCTTCCTAGTTTGAGAAACAAAGCGGCGGCTGACCGACTTTTCAATCGGGTCAGTACAAGGAGACCACCTGCTGTCGCTGCTACTACTGCGCTGCGACGACGACCACCACCACCACCACCGCGACTGTTACTACTGCTACCTATACTGCTTCTACTCCTACTCCTACTCCTACTCCTACTCCTACTCCTACTCCTACTCCTACTCCTACTACTACTACTACTACTACTTCTTCTGCTACTACCACTACTACTACTACTACTACTACTACTACTACTACTACTACTACTTCTTGCTGCTACTTCGAGTGCGGCACTCCTTCCGATAGCATAGCCCTCGCGGCAGTCCCTCGAGGCAGTTTAGCGCCCGGGTCTTAGAGGCTGTGGTTTTAGAGCTCAAAAGCTGCCAGCTGGGACTCCGGGCGAGGAGAATGATTCCTGCTCCCACACCCCTCGAAGTATCCTCGGGTGTCGCTGTCGAAGTTGTAGTAATCTGCAAGATGACGCCCTTGGATGGCTTGGGATTTTCTCTTGGATTCTCCTGCTCTGGCAGCGAAGCCTAAAGCCCGGATACTCATATACCTACATAGCACAGCACTCGTATAAAACCACATGCTATAGTTACGTTTCAGGGCAGCAACCCACAACATATCGGCAGCTGGACTTCTAGCGATTATTCTGTTGAACCATATGTTTGATTGTGGACCTCATTTTGTTCTGGTTAAGAGAACCCATGGAATTTACTAATATCCTCGGCTTGCCTGCACCAGGGTCTGGGGGCTCAGTGATTCAGATGTTGCGCGTCGAATGTTGCCAGCCATTTGAAGGACTGGGGCTTGGGTAGCATATTTTTGCGTTTGAAAACCTGTGCTGCGTGGTGGCGTGCCGCAATCCTAAACCTTTTGAACCCAATAACAGAACAGCCATATGAATTCTTGAACGTAGTACAGGCCTCTAAATAATGCTTCCTACAAATCCCGCAAGCACGCCTGCAAGGAGGACCATAATGCAGAACACTCTTATGTCAAGGCTCCCGATGACCCCAAAGAAACAACCGGCAATCTGCGCAATAACTACGTACCACTGTGAGCACCCCTAGCCTCCGAACCCTGAACCCATTTTTTAAGAAGCCCGAAATCCCAAAACCGTTGTCGAGCAGCAACAAGCTGCGGAACGAGCTTCTCCGCCTTGCACAGCTAAAGCTATGAGGTCTTTGGGTGATCTGATGTCTCTTTGTTTTCTTAATTCTGGTGGGAGAGTGTAGGTTTAGGGTTAGGGGTTCAAGGGTTAATGGATCGATAAGGATGCAGACTTCGTTGTATCGATCTGTATACTCCGAACACGGAGCAGTGAACCATGCACCCACAGTCCGGTGCGAGAGCGATCGGGGTTGGATGCGATGGACTTGTCGAGTTTCGATATGGTTCTTGGTTTGTGGCTGAGGGCTCTAAAGCTTGGGGTTCAGAGCGCAAGAGTCTTACAGGGATATGTCGGGTTGATCAACCCCCAGCTGTGCAAGCTGCTCTGAAGCTCCCTGAACAAACCTGCAGAGTAGTGGACCTACAGGTCCAGGAACAACCCTCAGCACAAGTAAACCAAGAATAGAAGACCTGCACAGCAGCACCAAACCCCAACACATGACATCGAAGATACCACAACTAAAATCTGAAGCTTCAGACATTTGTGCTTAGTCCAAGCACAATCCCCGAAATGAAACAAGCACCAGTCCAGTGCAACCGTGGCGCGAGTTGGGAGAGAGGTACTGGAGCAAGGAGGCTTCGCAGCCGTCGCCCACCGTCGACCTGCTTGTTGTTCTTGGGGTTTTGGGGTTTCGGCGGCTCTTGCAAGCCTGGTAGTACTGCCGAAGGAGATGCTGGAGGTAGTCGTCATTGTCAGTGCTGGTAGTGGCGTGACGGTAGCGCTGGCATTCACTCGCATCATTAGTTGAAGTAGTAGTTGTCGTCTTGGTCGTGGTAGTGGCAGCAGTAGTCGTGGTGGTGGGGCACTAGAGCCTACGGCAGTCATTGATGACTTGGAGTTTAACATGTTTGCACTAGATTTACTTTTCGGGTTCTCGTATAGAGATGGAGTAGCAACGCGTTTTGTCACCAATATGCCACGGCTGGCCTGATTCTCAACCCCAAGTCCCGGAATCCCACTTTCGACAGTTTGGCCAGCCTGGTCGTAGTAAGCGTCATACCTGAGCTTCCAGAGCACTTCCCCAAACAGAAGCACCAGGCTTTTGTGGGCTTAGGGCACTTGGCTTCGCGTGCTGGATCGTTGGGGTCCAGGACTTTTGAGGTTGCGGGTCTTTCAGTGCCGGGGAGCTCGCTGAACTCCAGAAGGTCATACAAGATAGTTCACATCAGCAACGGCTAGTCCCGCTGTGATCACATCCAACGAACGCCAACAACATCATCGGGTTGATGACTATGACGTTGATGAGGACGATTATGATGATGGCGGTGATGGTGATGATGCTGCAGCAGATGATGGTGACGGTGATGGCAACCGATTGAAATGTGTGTGTGTGTGTGTGCAGCTGATCGGTTCAAATCTCCGAATACAGGCTGCATTCAACCGGGAAGTCACTTTGGTGCCTGTATTTCCAAGGGAAAGATGCCGAAATCGTGCTAGCTTTGTCCCAATGCATCCCAATACCATCTCACACTTCACAGCCAGACCTCTCGGTCCTCAAGGTAGGGGTTCAGGCTGAGCGTACTGGCTGTATTGCGGAGTGCAAACTAGACCTCAACAATTTCAAGGAAGCATTTCCTGGGAACGTCGAGCCTACTATGCAGGCAAGCTCATGAAGGTCGTTCAGTACACGCCAGACTTGACATCTCAGACTCCCCCCAGCTCGAAATGGTCCAGTGGCTCGAAGCTGGGTGATGTCGCCATCTGCTCCAACTCCTCAGCCGGAGAAGTAGAATCAACAATCCTAGTTTCATGGCTTCGTAATGCCTTCTTGAGATGCAGTCCCTCCTTGTCCTGTTCATACGCAATGCCTGCACCATTCACCCAAGATCCCCAAAACATTAACAGGTGCGCTGAACTCCGCAGCTGGCAATCTTTCGAGTGTGTGGCTCATCGCGTGCTGGGACGCTCGCCATCACTCCAGCTCTGGTCATGCACTTACCTCATGCTGACATCTTCTTCAGATGAACGGGAAGCAAGAGTGGCCGTCACCGCGACGGCAACGAATGCTCGTGCATTTGTAGGTCTTTCATCATCTTTGCCATAACGTTGCTACATGTGTTAATACTGGTCGCAGCAGATGAGCAGTAGCAGCAGCAGTGGTGCTGTGGTGCCAGCACAGAAGTAAGAGTAGCAGAGGAAGAAGTAATATTCGAAGAAGAAGTAGAAGTAGTAGCACTAGGAAGCAGTATTGCTTTTGCGTAACAGTGCAGAGGCCCTGAACGCCCCTAGGCTGACGAGCTTCGTTCTGCCGTATGCTTGTGCGCTCATCGGGTGGATCCATGCCGACAGCGATGACCACAACCTGCGATCTACATCCGAAGTATTCTAAATTTCAAGTTGGCATGGCGCTTGTTTGACAAGGCTTTGCAAGGCCTGAACAGTGTTACTTACGGGCGTTGAATGAAGCCAAAGACAAACTACACATGCATTCAGAGAGAGAGAGAGAGAGAGGGAGAGAGAGAGAGAGAGAGTTTGATTGAGTTGATCTTGGCTACGGGGGGTTCAGCGGTCATCAGTAGTCTCCGTCTGGCCCCGCCCTTTCTGTGTTTCTGTAATCATAGGTATGCAGGATGTGTGGAGAAAGTTGAAAAGCAATGTGCACTCAAGGTAGTGATCCGATACTCTGACATCAGCCAAGACCTAGCCCTGAAATCAACATCCAAAGCAGCAGCCTACACCTCAAGCCTTACATCCCATAGACTCCTACAGCAACAGTATCTCTTGAATCCCCAACTCATCACCTTAGGTGTACGCTCGCTGAGCCCTTTGAAATTGGGGTAGGGTTTAAGCCCTAGTCCTAAATCCTCATCTTGCGAGCCTAAACTGTCACATCGAACGCTTCAGCAAAAACAGGTCTGTTGTGTCTGACAGCTCCCCATCGGTACAAGGCGTGACGAGGTCTTGGACGTCGTGCTGGTTCGGTTGCGCAGCAGATGGGAGTGCATGTGATCTCGTGCCGCACCAATGAGGACCAGTCGTATGCAAGATAAGCATACTTGCGGGCAGTACCTGGACGCCATCCTGCATAGCTGACATGCCGACTGTTTCTGGTTGTGCATGGCAGTCCATTCACACTATGAGCACAACGGTTTCCGGTTTCACTTGAAACTTGAAACCGAGATTGGCATCGGTGATCGATCTATCATCTTGCAACCCTACACGCAAAACCTTACACCAAAAAATAAAAACCCAACTCCCATCCCCCTGCCCTTTGTTCTGGGTGCCTCGCCGATGCCTTCGAACTTCAGCCGCGAGGCCGCCAGTTGCGTCTGCACCGGAGTATCGGAGACAGAGTTCCTCGGAGGGAAATCCAGGGTTCGGGTTCGGGTTCTCGGGCTTCTAAGTATGGGTGTTGAGGGATTGAGGGTGTGTCCTTCATAAGCACAGAAGGAACTCAAACAGGCCAAGTGGCAGCATGTCTGAAAAAACGAGTCCGGGATTAAGGTGTGTACGCTAAGCTGATCGGGATCTTACAGCCTGTTCCGGCATCTCGCATCGTAACTCTACACTCAGCTCCAAGCGAGTGTTCGGTAGCGAAGCAGCAACATGTCATCCGAACATTTCAACCAAGTGAGCGTAAACGTAAGTTTCTCGTGAAAACCTAGAGTAGCCACGCAAGGCAGCTTTGTGCGACGCCCTGAAGCTCACAAGCACCGACTACTCGACTTTGCAGTTACGAGGGCTGTGGTCCTTTCGGACTAAGACTCCTCGGGTTTTGATCGCTACGGATGCTTTGAGGAGAGCATGTTCCTGTCCGAGTCCCTATGAAACCCCCCAAAACCCTTCAAGACTGCTTGATCCCTTCCTCAATAAGCTGCGCAAACAGTCCTACATTGCCTGCGTCTAAAGCACCACAAGATCCGAAGAGAAGCCCTGCTTTTGGGATGTGTACACTATTTATACCCTGAGCTGTGATTTGTTGCTTGTGCTGTTCCCGACTTCAACACTGCCAAGGCACGTGAGAACCACCACGATGGACACATCAGCAATCCTTCAAAGCGATAGCTTCGGGCTAAGTTTATTCAACTTAAGCTCAAGGGTTCGGGGTCGAGAGGTCAGGAGGTTCATCCAGGCTTTCAAGCCCAACATTGTGTTTTTGGACACTGAGTGCTGCTGGCCCTGCTTCTGGCCCTCCATGTCAGAAGTGTTCAGGTTCAGGATTTAGGGGGCAGCGTTGTGGGAGGTTCTAGGCTCACGTCGGGTGCAATTCGCATGCTTAGGGGCTTGAGGGGGTCACAGCTGCTCACGACTCTAAGACCCAATCCTTGGCATAGGCTGAGGCTTTGAAGTTGGTGGTATGGTGGGAGTAGGGTAAGGAAGTCGTTTGTTGGGGGTCGGGGATGAAAAGGGGCAGCTACTTGTACGGTCGGCCGTTTGCATTCAAAATCTACAAACACAGCCAGGTGTCCTCACACTTTCTCCCCGTCCTCAACTTCGCCGACCCCATCATTCATCCCAGCTCCAACAAGATCTGAAAGTCTCATTCTCGAAAAACACTAACCCTCAACCGAAAACTACTGCACCCTGCCTTCACACTCCACCCACGCAAATCCAACTAAATCCTAAAGCGCATGCACGCTCAACCCGAAAAGTGCCGAAAAGCTATCAACCCCCCGATTCTCAGCTCAAAATTCACACCTTGAACCCTGAATCCTGTGAGCCCTGACATTTTAGAGCCCTCCTCTTGTTCAGCTCTACAGCACACATGTCGAGGACGGAGGCCGTGTCTGGCGGCCGCTGCCGGTCGACAAAAGTGCTCATTCCTGCGGCCGCAGGGGCTCGAAGATGCGTACACACACACACAAATATATATATA
>CAJNDV010032397.1:0-12476 GCA_905221635.1 Symbiodinium sp. CCMP2456 | reverse complement strand
CGTTGCACAAGCTGCAAAAAGCAGCGAACACAGCGAGTAAACTCATCACGAGGAACATTCATCCAGGCTCTACTCTCTGCTGCAAGATATGGAAGACGACCAGAGTAAAACTTGAATATCTAAAAAAAGGGATTGTCCAAAAGTCTGCGAACTCATTGTTTGCAGCGTCTTGTCGACTAGCAAGATTGAGGGTCTCCTCTGTAAGCCGAGCTTGGCGGATTGCCAATGCAGCTGCTACTCCCTGNNGGATCACAAGCTGAAATCGGACCTGCGTTTGACATTGCCAAAGTCGGTGCCAAACTTGCTGTTGTCATCACTCCAGTAGGCTTCCCAAGTGCTAGTGGCTGAGGTGGTCCAGTGTTGGTAGGTGTTGTGGCGGGTGGGGGTGGTGGCGGAGGCTGTAGTGACTTTGGTGTCGAATAGCACCATGTGGCGGTGGGTGAGGTGGAGGTGGAAGAGGTGGAGGATGTGCTGGCTTGGGTGGTGCACTAGGGTGCGCTGGTCTTGTCACAGCTGTGTTCACTGGCGTCACCGTCGTTGGTGGCGGTGGTAGGAAAAGCGGTGGTGGGAGAGGTGAAGGTGGTGGTGGGTCGAGCATTGCACGCGCCGGGTGCAGGTGGAGTGAGCAAGTGGTCGATGGAGGGTTTGTAAAATGGTGAAGCTTGTGGTGGTATGAGCTGTGGTTTGGGGTGATAGGGCGAGCAAGCTGCAGGAACAACGGCTGGTGCAGAAACTTCCGGCTTCGGAACAGGCACTGCAGGATAAAAAGGATGTTCCGGATATACATGTGGAACAGACGAAAGATGAGTAGTGCTGCGATTTCTAGACAAAGACCTTCTTGAAGAATACGATCTTCTGCGGGCACGTCTTCTGCTGCTGCGGCTGCGGGATCGGGTCTTGGATCTACGGCGGTCAACAGGTCGGTCAAGCTCTCTTGCCATTCGAACAGCATGTCGGTCAGGCTCTCTTACCATGCGAACAACGTGTGGGGCTTGACTAAGACTAAGTCGAACAGGACGATGCACCAAATTGATTGAATGATAAGCTGCATACGGTAAGCTAGCTGTAAGTGGAGGAAGCGCTTCCTGACGTTCTTCTTGGGATCGCGAAGGCGAAGCGGTTGGAATAATGATAATTTGCCATGGCTGAAGACACAGAACGGAAGTTGTGAAACAAGGATGCTACATGATTGAATGATAATGAAACTACAGCTTGGCTCCTGAACCTGGGGTCTTCCAACCTGCCAGGAAATGTTCTGAAGCCGAATGGATGCTCCAATGATATATCGGCAATTGCGGCCTCTCCATGGGGGTCTCCGAAGTCTCTAGGCTCATATGCTTGGACAATAAACAGGAAAGTAGGTAAACTGGTACATTGGCCATTGGGGCCTGTCCATGGGGGTCTTCAAGGTCTGAACGCTCGTAAGGTAGGAAGGACCAGATGCAGTCAAGGTGTTCCTGATATTCCAAGAACCCCCCGCAGACCGGGAGTCCGACAGCGCTTTGGCAGAATTACTGTCGGGAAACACACTTGCAGACCAGTCATCCTTATTTAGGTGGATGGTGTTTGTGCTAGATGATTTTATATTGTCTCTCTTTGATCGGATCTTTGCTTCATTCTAGAACTGGTTACTCCAGTGCCACAGGGGGCCCACTGGCTAATCCGGATGCAGGTACAAGAGGATGATCAATCCTCTTCCCATGTCACTGGTAGCTTCGTTGGACACAGTCTCAATGACATGCTGTGCCCCTCTGCGGAAGTTGACAAGCGAATCCTACAAAAGCCATGCCCTAAATCCTTGGAGACAGGAGTACCGCACACACGCAATCGGGCGAACCCGGTAGGACTATTGCAGTGCACCACAGATTTTCTAGCATCTCAACAGTACATATTGTAGCGGCGGGTGAAACTGCTACACAAACACACACACACACAAACACACACACACACACACACACACACACACACACGCACACATAGAAGTGACACATACGCAGAAGACCAAACGCAAACACAAATACGTTCACAGACATACAAACACACACAAACAGAGATAACAACGGGCCAGATCGGGTGGGGGCGGTGCAACCATAGCGTATGCATGTGTACATATCTATTCAACTTTCTTTCCTCCGTGCAGACACACATAGATCATATGTGTATGAATAATGTCTGTATATAAAAATACGAGTATATATATATATATATGTATATATATGTATATACATATACACATCATATAAAACAGATAGATAGATACTCACACACACGAGAGAGCGAGAGAGAGAGAAAGGGCTAGATCCGGGGGGAGAGGGGTGGTGGCACCATATTGGCATACATAGTCTATTGTACGTGTTGTACGTGTGTATGCGCATCTGCATGTCTGTATATCTGTTTTGTGTGTGTATACTTACGTACATGCATACATACATGCATGCATACATGCATACGTACACGATCACAAATATGTATAGCTATTATAATACAACGGTACATACGCGTACATGACTGCCTGCCTGCATGCACGCATGTATGTATGTATGCATGCATGTATGTACATGTACATGTCTGTGTGTGAATGTGTGCATCGATGCCTGCATGTATTCATGTTAGCATGTATGTCTGTAAGCACGCATGTACGTATGTTTGCATGCATGCATGCATGCATGCATGCATGCATGCATGCATGCATGCATGCATGCACGCATGTATTGAAGTGTGCATGTGTGTCTGTATGTCTGTATGTATGTACATGGGAGTGTTGAGGGGTGTATATGCGTGTGCATGTATGTGTGTACGTATGTATGTAAGGTTTGCGTGTGTGCCATGCATGCATGCATGCATGCTTGTGTGTATGCATGATTATGATGTACATTAGGACAATATTTTCGTGCTTGAAAACCATCATCTAAGGGTCAACCCATGATGCTTTGGGATTTCGCAGGCTTGACTGCAAGCTAGATGCAGTCGTGCGTGTGGAAGTCTGCGTAGTGGTGGTCAGCGAAATGGTCGTCAGGGTAGTGGTAGTCTGGGTAGTAGTGGTCGGCGTAGTGGTGGTGCCAGTGACGGTTACGGTCGTGGCCGTGCTCGTGGTAATGGTCTTGCTGGTGGTGGTTGCCGTGCTTGTCGTGGCTGTGCTAGTGGTTTTCGTGCTTGTCGTGACAGTCTTGCTGGTGGTGGTTGCCGTGCTTGTCGTGGCTGTGCTAGTGGTTTTCGTGCTTGTCGTGACAGTCTTGCTGGTGGTGGTTGCTGTGCTGGTGGTTTTCGTGCTGGTCGTGGCCGTGCTGCTGGTTCTGGTGCCAGTGCTGCTTGTGACAGTGAGAGTGGTCGTCGTTGTCGTGTTGTCGTCGCTGTCATCCTCGGTCTCAGCTGAGCGAAAAGCACCGGATCGACAAGCACGACCAACACAGATTCTCCCTAGCCTTCGGAATCGTCACAGATAGACTCTGCTCTTTCAAGCCCGAACCTGCCCTGCAAACCAAACAACCCGACTGCAAGAAGGTCCTAGCAGAAATGCATGCCCTGGCTGTCTCAGAGCTCTGGGGTACTTGTAACGGAGGCTTAGCAGGTAGCGGGATGCAGCTCCTGGTCTGAAACCCATTTGACAAGAATGGCTGCCGTTAAGGGTGCTGAGGGAGAAGCATCACTAACACCAGCTTCGTTGTTGGCGCATACTGTGCACATCCTCTTCTTCAGCTGCCTCACTGTTTCGATTCCAGCACGGAGACAAGCATCTGTCCAATTGCTGTCGTTGGTATCGTTGGCGTCGTCATCGTCGTACAGCTCTACCTCCACAGAAAGTTGTCGGGCGTCGCTTTCCTGAGCGGCCAGGCAGGAGCCTGTGAAACACGCTCCTAATCGGATCTTCTTCAATTGACCACCCACCAACAAGAAATTGAGAACCCAAAGTGTAGCAAAAATCAAGGGCAGTGGACTTCAAGAGCTCCAGAGGGCCGCGGAACCTCTAACTCTTCCCGCCGGGCTCAGCGTCGAAATCCAATTTAGGGCTTCGGATTCTTTGGGTTCGGGCCTTGGAGCTATCTGGAATGCTGCACCCCATCCTTGTGAGCCCTAAGAACCCGAAACCATCCCAGACCACGAAGACCGCAACACATGAGATCACAGCATCCTTGAACCTACAGCCCGAAGATGCCTGATTGAAACCAAGGGGTGACAGGCAGTCGACCGGCTCGGGCTACCACATTGGGCTGCTAAACAAAAACGGTGTCACGTTCTGTCAAGACATCGGTACCTGTGTTCAAGAACTCGATCAATACCTTACAACCAGGCCCAGAAAAGACACCTGCTTACCCCGAAACCCTAAACCAAACATCCCCTGTCCCTCAATCTGAACAGTGAGATACAAACAACCCCTGACATCTTCATCTCAATCCCAAGGATCAAACTCCGGGCCCCTCCATGGCGGAGTGAATCCTGAGTGACAAAGGCTCGAAAACATCGCTTAGGGCTTAGGGTTCAGGGGTCGAAGGATATGCGATTGGGATTTTGGATGTGAGGGCTTTGGGCTGGGAGCTTTCGAAAGTGTTTCCTATCCTTTTAAGAGCCCACTTCCGTGTGCAGCAAACCTCTCTGGAGCTGCAGGGCCCAGGGTTTTGTGAAGGGAGCTCTGGTATTGTGTGGTTGGCCGTGACGAGGCTCACCTGCCGATGACATTTCAGGAAGGTGGTCCCGCACCCCAGCCAGAATCGCTCTAAAGAGCAGACGGCTTCCATTAAACGGGTAGCTTGGGAGCCTGGTCCCTTCACTCCGAAAGCTTAAGCCTCGCATGACCACATCCTTCTAGGCCTCCGATCCGGAACCAGAAAGCCAGAACACCCTGCACCAAGATGCTGAAGACCGTGAAACCTCAAAGCACCAACACTCTCCGACATCCTGCCTTGCCCATTAATGCCAACCGCCTTACATCCTAAACCTCACGCCCCAAATCCTACACATTCCTACACCCCAAACCCTGAATCCGAAAACCCCAAGGCCCAAAGACTCCAGGGCCCAAGCCGGGCGAAGCCGCCCCAAGCCCTCGTGGCCGAAGGTGTAGAGGCTTTTCCCTGCAGAAATCCTTAAGGGTCTTAGATGGTCTTAGGTTAGGGTTTGGGGTGTAGGGTTGTTTAGAGTTTAGGGCGCAGTGTTGGAAATGATTTGAGGCTCTGCGATAATGATGTGGCTTTATTGTGCTGCGTAGCGAGACTTAGCAAGTAGGGCTGTGTAGTATGCGGATACCACAATGATTGCACAGCCCCGCAGAATGCTACTTTGGAAGTCGAAGTTCGTCCACAGTACGAGTGACGAGACTTGGTACTGACAGGGTTCTTTTGTTCTCTGAGCAGAGTTCCAGCTAATGCTCCTGTAAACCCAGGCCTACAACACGTCTCTCGATCTCTCGACAAGACTTTGACTGTATTTGTCCTCGCTCTGATTGCGACCTTCGAGGAAAGTGAAGTGATCCTGAAGCAGTGCCGCTGAAGCGCAAACTCCCAACCCTCAATCCAAAAACACATGTCCAGCTTGCAACCTTGCAGACTCTGCACCTTGAATCCGCCACACCCCAAGTTCTGAATCAAGGTTGGTCTAGGACAGTTCCCAAATCCTGCAAGCCTTGAGCATGCAATCATCGCAGGTTTACCATGCGTCTTCAGTCAAAACACCTGTGTGGTAAGACGGCTGTTCCTACCAGGTATCGCTGCCAGTCGCTCAATGAAACTTTCGCTCGAATGAACTATCATGGTGAGAACTGTCGCCATAATCTCTGATCAGCACTAGTGCGTGCTGTTGCTGCTGCTGACAATGGTGATGGTGGGTGAACTGGGAAGGGTTGCAAAAAGTATTAAGTATTCCATATTCCTTGAATACGGCTCACACTCGGAAGCCTGGGATACCACAGCGACCCTATACACCACACAGACCCGGAGCTCCAAAACTTATAAACACACATTGCTGTGCCTGCGGGCTGTCTGCGGCGACGGCTCTACCAGCCGAACCTTTGCGACCATGCAGCTCCAGAAACATTTCAGTAACACAGGCTGCAGGGTCTTGGGGCCTTGGGGTTTAGGGGATCTAATTCCATCCTGCGGCAGAATCTGAAAAACAAATGCAATGGTTCAATGACTGCAGAATCTTCACTCTACGTGAGGTTTGGAGGAAACGGCAGCCGATCCTCCCCACAAACTCAACTGCCAGCTGGCATGAGTGTACATCTGGGAAGGTTTTAAGTAACCAAGAGAGCTCTAGGTGCATGCCGCGATGCCGCAATCTGCGCCGCCAGCCACAGGATCGCGGCCCACAAAGGGAACACAAACAGCTTTCGCATGGCCTCATCAACTTTCCTGCCCAGTTTCTAGGGCAATTACCTTTGTTCAACACCACTGCACCTTGATGGAGGCTTCAATGGCTCAGGTTGTTGAGCACCCTACAGGATCAAGTCATCTCTTACGTCGCACGAGCCGGCTCTTTTCCGGAAGCAACTCCTTCAAAGGGGGCCTATGAATATCTTGTGCCCCACACATCCTCAAACACGGCAGCTTCCGTGTTACTGCTACTACGGGGTAGAAGCTATGTAAAAGATGATGGTCCTAAAAAAAGCTATCTCTCCGAGCAATGGAGGCTAAAGGCCAGAACGTGTTGTTCCCGCCCAAAGCCCCAAAGCCCCAAAGTCAGCTCTTCGGGCCAAGAGAGCGAGGGCAGAAAGTGCACACGCAGGGGACAAGACCCAGGCATTATGAGCACGGGACCCTTGGCGGATCCTAGTACAGAAAATCAGACGGGGGGTGGGTGAGTTGGGAAGGTTGCTTCTTGAGGGTTCTTCGGACCTAAAGGTTACCTGGAAGTAGGACCCGAAATCCCAAACCGGAATTTTCAGGGGAGGAAGACTTGGGCTCGCAGGCGCCGGAGTAAGGTTTCATGCTATGGTTGCTTTGGGGATGATTCAACGTCGCCCTCTCTCCTTTTGGGTGTGTACTTATGTTTTTGTGCTACAGGCACCGCGAGATTGATCCCCCCTCAGCAGAAAGTCGCCCGACGAAACAGGATGCAAGGATGCGATGGGCTCCAACGACATTGGTCAAGAAGTCCTGGAGCCTAGAACTTGTGTCGACAAGGTTGAGGCATGAGCTCTTCCAACGACCGTACGGATGCCACACGCCCTCACATACGAAGTTGAAAGCCGGAACTCTAAGGAAATGTTCATCACCGCCTGTCGTATAGTGTCTACTACGATTGCAGTCGGTGTTTCTGCTGGCATTGCAGTTGCTATGGCTTTCCAGAAGAACCGCAGCCTGGATCCAAGATCAGGCATCTATCGTTTGCCTTCAGGGTCTGCATCGGCTCGGCTCGCCACCCTACGCGTGCACCACCAAGCCCCTGCGTCCCCACACTTACATGGACAAGATCCCAAAGCCTAAAAACCCCAGAATGCAGATGCCATAACCCACACTTTCAGTACCCCGCGTGATGTCGCTGACGGCTCGAAGCTTGAGCTTGAGTCCAGGTCCGAGCACGTCCTGCACCCCAGAAACTGTTAACGTTTTTGGTTCTCGGGAGGGGTTTAGGGTCAGAGTCTTCTGGAGGGAACACTCGGGGTGGCGGTCTGGGTCCAGGCCGCACTGGTAAAACTAGGGCTCAGTGCCTACGCCTGTGAAGCTTCGTTTACGCCCTGGACCTGCAGAATCTGCAATCTGAGATTTTGCTTCAGGGGCTCCATCAATAATCGTAGCATAATTTCAACCGCAACCCCTATTTATTGGCTCGACCAGATTCCAGGCCGGTATGGTTGTGAGTTCACCAACTTGGGGTTTGACAGTCGAGGGCACGGGTTTATGATGCCGTGGAGCTTCTATGATGCATTTCTTTATGTGGACGGAAGATGTTCAAACCAACAGAACGTGCTTCCGCAACCTCAGGGCAGAAGACATGCTGCGATGCATACCAGCTGATGGCCAGTCTTCGGCTGTGCTCATTGGGGCTTAGGAAGTTATCGCGGTTGTGATGGTGACGTCGTTAAGGTTGTAGTTCTGGGTTGTGCGTGAGGGCTTGACGTCGTGGGACTGCTCTGGATAACTGGACACCTAGTCAAATCCAACCGAACAGGACCCGAAGCAGAGCACTATCCAAGGCTCGCAGGCAACACATGAAAATGTCCAGGCCATGGTTTCAGTAAGAATTTCCGGCTTCTGGACAATTTGTGCAAGCTTTACTCACCTGACAACGTCCACACAGCTCCCTAACCCTAAACCCTAAACCCTAAACCCTAAACCCTACATAGAAGATTCTCAGGGCTTTAGAGCTACGGCGGCTTCGGGTGCTTAGTAACCTTGACACTCAGCCCTACAAACCCGAGGCTCTAAGCACTGTGTAATAGTTAAGGGCCGTCATGACTTGAATAGGGTTCGGGTTTTTATGCCACAAATATTTTGAGGAACCCGGAGGAAATCATAGTAGCAACTATACATATTGCACCTGCAGGTTGAGTTTGAAGGTGAGGGTGTCGCCAAAGCGCCAGGGACAGTCCTTCACAGTGGCTTATGCCTAATACGAAGGTCTCAACAGCTAGACTGGGGTCCTAAGGTGCTTTGTGCTTTTAAACGCAATCGGGGCTGTAAGGCTCTACTGTAGGGAGCTTACGGGGCTCAGGGTGTTTCGTGCTTGTGGCATTTATCGCCCGAGGTCTTCAAGCTTTCGGATGTGACGGTTAGGCATCTAAGATCATGGGGGTGTTGAAAGTCCAGGGTGCAGGAAGCCAGAAATCTGCCTCCTGCACACTGCCAAGCTCACAGACCACAAACCCTAAACCCTGAAAACCTAATCCACAACACTACACACAGAGACCGCAAGCCCGGAAGGAACAGTAACCCCCGCCTGAAGAAACCCTAAAGCCTGCACTCTACAACACTTTTCGAAACTCGATCCTCTAAACCCTATAGAGGCCCTAACCGCTTTGATGAAGACCTCGGGGACAACAGTGCTTCGAGATTCTTTGGCCTCCTGGAACCAAGGATAGGCTTGCATCAGAATCGAGAATCTCTTGCCAAATGCACTCATGCCCGACACGCCTGAGCTTCGTGCTTAGTCCTGAAATCCACTCTCACCCCTTGGTTTCGGATATAGGACGTCTCCTTGCTGCTCAGGGGTTCAGGAGGGGTTTCGGTGTGGCGGACCACTCTTGCAAGCTCCATCTCAAGCACGAGGAGTCTGAGGGTTGGGGCTATGTATAATATAGGGCTCAACAATTAGGAAGGGTTTCGGCGCATCATACATCATCATACCATGAGACTAAGAAGGCACTGACCAGCACTAGGGTCTATCCTGGCCTCTATATGATAAGTTTCAAGACCCAGGGCCCGGAAATTGTTGAAATGGGGCTTTGGGCGAGCTTGTGCTGGAGCTCTTGAGACCTCTATATTAAGTCCTAAGCTACACCCCAAGAGCCCTCAATCACTACATAGCGGGAGCACTGTCATCACAGACTATATGTGCTAAATGCACACTATATACACTACATATACTATGTATGTACGTATGTATGCCTGTACGTGTAAGATAAGGAGACCTCAAATACCGGCCTTGGACGCACCGTCGCCAGACCCGCGAGAATTGCCTCAGGGGGTAAAAAACTCTGGTGGCCATGGCCATGGCCCTTTGTAATGATCGCTCGAACGCACAGGGACTACAACGGAGTCTCAATATTCATTATTCCGACCAGTTGAAGCGACGTGGCTGTTGGTGATGATACCATGTTATCGCTCTTCTGCTTGTTGTTGCTGCTGCTATTGCTGTCGGTGGCGGTGGCGGTGGTGGTAGTGGTGGTGGGATAACACTAGTGATGCCAACGTGATTGCGATCTTTCCTCTTACAGGTGGCGCCAAGTTGTAACAGTGGCAAGTTTCATTTATAGTTACTACCAAACTGAAGAGCCATAGTCCTAACAACAACGTGGTGCACATAGTAGTAATAACATCGTTGTGACTTGTGTTCAGAAAACAAATGAAGACTATGGGCACTAGGGGATCGCTTAATGAAAAGGGCTTGGGGCAGCCTGGCAAGTGTGGGTGTAGACTGAGGCCGTGTGTCGTCCTGGACTCAGTCACAAGCTCTGCAAACTCGGTCACGAGCCCTTCACATATTTGTCCAGCATAAAGGCTTTAATAATTGAATACTGATACAAAAAAATGGAATCCTAAAACATGGTATCGGTAACCCTCCAGGTCCCTACATTGCACACCTCCCGTGTCAAATCGCCCAACCAAACCTCCCAAAGCAGAACAACACGGGCACGCCGGGCACGCCCATGCATTGTCGCCTTCGTCGTAGTCGCCGAGCTCCGTCTCCTCTGTAATCGCCGGTCTCGCAGAGTAAAACTGGCACCGAGACAGCAAAGCTTGAAGAAAGAAGCCACGAATGATTATGATTTCGTCGCCCCGAACAAAGTGTTCTTCGACTTCGTGTTGCTATCTATTTTGTCATCTACGACGTACGATTATCTTCTAATGGACTCTCCATTGCTTGATTTTAGAATGATGGAGCCCCAAAGCTGCTCAGGCTTCGTCGCTTTTTGGACACCAAGAACGGCTCCTTGTGGATGTCGCCAACGGAGACCTGGCAACGTAACTTGATCAGTGCCATGATGGACCATCGCTACAGACTCTGAGATGCTTGATGGAAGATAGATGAAGCAGAAGATGGCACCATGTGTGGACCTCGTTTGCTGGAGTTTCTCGAAGATGGCATGTCGCTTCTGGAGACCGTTTTGAAAGGGATCCCGTCGTTACTTAGGAGCTATCTTGGGATCTCTCATGTTCCGAAAGCGTTTTACAGACTGAGGTGTTGACCAAAAGGTAGGTTTCGGGGTGTAAGAAGCCGGCTTACAGGGATCGAGGGTTTAGTGCCTGCAGGGCTGAGGGGTTTAGGGTCCAGCGCCTATCGGGTTTACAAAGGGCTTAGGTTCACCCGGAGGGGTCTACAAATTCTGGACTGACAGTCTCTCGGGTGCACGGTGTACAGGGCCCAAGAGCCCAATTCCTGAGAGGGTTAAAACCTCAAGGCCTCGAAGCTTCCCAGAGGCCCAGGCCTCGAGGCGTGGGCGCTGGCTGGACATCCAACCCGGTTTGCCCAACCTCAGGAAGGAACACTTTCTTGTCTACCGCGTGAATGACCGAAGCCTTATGCTGAAACGTCAGAGGCCTGAGCAAGCTAGGTGCTACAAAGGCTTGACGCTTGAGAACATTGTGCGTTACCCCAACAATCCACACAAGGACGAGGAGACAACTACAGTGTGGGATCTTGAAACTGTTAAGGAACATTTGTGCCAAGACTGCGTGAAGGCTGTCCTGTTATTCAGAGCTTGCATTGAATTTCTGACTTGGGTTCCATTGCTCTTAATAAAGCTACGTCGGACAGAAAGCTCCAAACCAAGCAAACACGGAGCCGCTCTGCTTGGTTCTTGGTCGGCTTAAGGAGTGCTTTACTGCCGTGTCTCGGGCGGGCGTGGGGCTGTTTAGGCACAGGCTTCCGGGCTTGGGGCCACAGGCTTTATTGCGGCTTAAGGTCAGGATTTGGGGTTTGAGGGCTCTTTACGTATGGGGTTGAGGGCTGGCGGCTCGCGATTTGCACGTCTGAGCTCGTCTGAGTGTCCGCACGCTGGCACAGCAGCGGCCACCACACGTACGGACAACCTGTGCGGCTGATGGTCGGGTCACCTCTAAAGAAGATCTGTCGGCAAGGATGCCATCGCATTTAGAAAGAGCAGATCATGTGTAGAAAGATATGTTGGCCAAACACGCAACAGCAGCTGCAGTCAGATAGGGCTTACTCCAAAGCACAATCAAAGAACGTGAGACTCTGTGGCTCTACAGACTATCTTTCCCATGCAGCAATTCTACCATATGCCTCGGCCCAGACATCTTTCAGACGGATCGAACCGGGTGGGCAGCAAATGGGAAGTAGCACCGTATCGGCTCGTGGCTTACGAAACGTTAAGCCCACTGCGTCCCCCCGGCCCCCTGCAAAAAACACCTAAGCATAAACGATTGAAACCTACCCTTGTAGGGATACTGACTTAACATGTGTGTGTCTGGGTGCTTTTTGGGCTAGAGTGGGCATTCCGGCAACCATCGGGCAATGGATCGGACTCAATGGCTGCAGCGACAGCCGGAGAGTGTCGGGTAAGGGACCTTACGTCTTTGAATTCCTCCGTCAGAATAGTACAGCATAGGCAGCATAGAGTATTATAATGATATTATGGTACCTAAGTTTCGTCAGCCCACCATGCTTTCAAGACACCCAAAATACTTGATGTTGCTGAAGCAGTGCTAGTAGTCAGGAGTAGTGGGAGTCGCCGCCGTAGTAGCAGTAGCTTGGCAGTAGCAGTAGCAGTGGCAGCCGTGGTAGTAGTAGTAGTAGTGGTAGTAGTAGTAGTCGTCGTCGTCATAGCAGTCGTAGTCGAAATAGTCATCGTCGTCGTCGTCGTC
>CAJNDV010032396.1:12566-24885 GCA_905221635.1 Symbiodinium sp. CCMP2456 | reverse complement strand
CCTTAACCCTTAACCCTTAAAACCCTAAACCCTAAAACCCTTAAACCCTAAACCCTTAAACCCTTAAACCCTAAACCCTAAACCCTAAACCCTAAACCCTTAAACCCTAAACCCTATTTGCCGGTACGCAGCATTCCTCAAACTATCCTTCAGGGTCTCGGTCTTTAGGTTTCAAGGCTTTACTTAGACGACCTGTTGTACAGGAGTGCCGCCCAGAATGTCCGCCAACGCACTACCCAGACGGCTCAGAAAGCGAAGAAGGCTGGTCGGAATAGCTAGTAGTCAGTTGGTGCTCCTGCTGCTGCATCTGGTAGTTCTACCGAGTACGCTGCTGGACTTTCTCCTGCCGTTGCCAGTGGTAATGCCACTCTTATGACTACGACTACTACGGCTCCATATGCAGCATTTCGATTGTCCAGGTTAGCTCGAGCTATAGTAGGCACGGGCAGACAACACTTGAGTATAGTGCATAAGCAGAGTTGTGCATCCGCGCCGCTACATAGGTCGACAGTGTTAGGCATCTCTGGTTCGATATCGCAAATGGCTGCAGAGGCATGGTTGTTCACGGAAAGCCATTAACCTGTCTCAGTCGATATCCCTATGTCACAAGTAGTCATGAGTTAAGTAGATGTTACGTATACTCTCAGTGTCGGGGGAAGTCCAGCTCACGATTGAGTTGGCGAGCTTTTTCGAAACAGACGCTGCCGGGACCCATCCCGTCCGGGCAGTAAAACAACGCTTGCAAGGCCTGTGCGGAAAGCCAAGATTCAGGCAAAGGCTGGCATTTTTGGATGACGGCGGGCTGCTGAATGACAATGACAAGCACACACTGAGACCAGGCGAAGTTCAGCTTGTGCTTCTCAGCTTCAGTCCAACATCAGAATTGCAAATACGAGAGCTACTGCGTGCCGCAGAAAGTGGCCTGACACAAAGCGTGGAGAGTATTCTGCAAAGACCACAGGACCCGGATTTGAATTTGGGTCGGCCACCCCTGTTCGCAGCATCAGCGCAAGGGCACCTAGAGGTTGTGCGCCTCTTACTGGAGGCCGATGCTGACAAGAACATTTCCACGAACGATGGCACTACCCCTTTGTTCATTGCAGCTCAGGAAGGGCATTTCGAGGTTGTGCGTTTCTTGCTGGATGCCAAGGCCGACAAGGACAAGGCCACGAACGATGGCATTACGCCTTTGATCGCGGCAGCTCAGGAAGGGCATTTCGAGGCTGTACGTTTCTTGTTGGAGGCTAAGGCCGACACGGATCAATCCACACATGAAGGCATCACTCCTTTATGCTTTGCAGTTGAGGATGGAGACTTGGAGTGTGTGCGACTTTTGCTAAATGCACAAGCTGACGTGGACACTCTGACAGACACTGGCTCCACACCCTTGACATTCGTCGCTGAGCACGGGCACTTGGAGGTTGCGCGCCTCTTGCTAGAGGCCAAAGCCGATGCGAACAAGGCCGTGATCCATGGCATGAACGGTGGTGCCACCCCGTTGTTCTTTGCAGCTTCTGGAGGGCAGCTGGAGGTTGCGCGCCTATTGATAAGGGCCAAGGCTGACAACAGCAAGGCCATGAACGATGGTTCCACCCCGTTGCTTTATGCATCTCAGGAAGGGCAGTTGGAGATGGTCAGCCTTTTCCTAGAGACCGGGGCTGATGCAGACAAGGCTACAAATAATGGCGTCACCCCTCTGTTCGTGGCAGCTGAAGAGGGGCATTTGGAGGTTGTACGCCGCTTGCTGGAGGGCAAGGCTGACAAGGACAAGGCCACGAACGATGGCACCACACCTTGGTCCATTTCAGTCAGGCATGGTCACATGCAAGTTGCACACCTCTTGCTGCAGGCCAAGGCCACGAACGATGGCATTACGCCTCTGATCGCGGCAGCTCAGGAAGGGCATTTCGAGGCTGTACGTTTCTTGTTGGAGGCTAAGGCCGACACGGATCAATCCACACATGAAGGCATCACTCCTTTATGCTTTGCAGTTGAGGATGGACACTTGGAGTGTGTGCGACTTTTGCTAAATGAGAACGCTGACATGGACACACTCACGGACACTGGCTCCACGCCTCTGACCATTGCAGCTGAGCACGGGCACTTGGAGGTTGCGCGCCTTTTGCTAGAGGCAAAGGCCGATGCGAACAAGGCCGTGATCCATGGCATGAACGATGGTGCCACCCCGTTGTTCTTCGCAGCTTCTGGAGGGCAGCTGGAGGTTGCGCGCCTATTGATAAGGGCCAAGGCTGACAACAGCAACGCCATGAACGATGGTGCCACCCCTTTGTTCCATGCAGCTGCGCAAGGACAGTTGGAGATGGTGCGCCTCTTGCTGGAGGCCAACGCAGACAAGGACAAGGCCACGAATGATGGCGTCACCCCTCTTTTCGTGGCAGCTGAAGAAGGGCATTTGGAGGTTGTACGCCGCTTGCTGGAGGGCCAGGCTGACAAGGACAAGGCCATGAACGATGGCACCACCCCATGGTCCGTTTCAGTCAGGCATGGTCACATGCAAGTTGCGCACCTCTTGCAGCACCGGGGGTACACAAACAAGCCACCACCCTTCTGAATTTTTCAAGTCCCTACAGTACATCTTCGAAAATGTCCAAGGTCTTTGGGGGTCTCTAATTACGGTTCAGGGTTTAAGGGTGCCCCCCAAACCAGCGGAATGTTATGACCTCAGGTGTACTCACAGCCTCTGAACCCCTCAACCATAAACACCCTAAATACCCTAAACACCCTTAACACCCTAAACCCTCGACGCCCTAAACCCTAAACCCTAAACCCTAAACCCGAAACCAAACCACTGAGTTCAAAACCCGAAAGCACCAAAGCCCTCGATTTTTCTACTCCAGGGCTCCATTTAAAGCACCCTACTTCAGGGCTGGAGTACCTCGATGGTCCATATAAGCGGGTTTAGGGTTGAGGGTTTANNAGGGTTTAGGGTTTAGGGTCTATTTCAAGGGGCTCGCAGGGTTTTCAATGCAGCAACCTCTAGTTGCGGGTTTCGGGGTTTGGGATTTGGGGTTGACGGTCTAGGGCAAAACCACACTGTACAAGCTAATCCTAAACCCTATGGGTTTAGGGTTTAGGGTTTAGGGTTTAGGGTTTAGGGTTTAGGGTTTACTATGTGAGTTATGACATCTTACGACCCTGTACCCCTAAATTGAACCCGAGGGCCCGCCCTGTAACCATAGACGGAGGCAGATATTGCGTCGAGTGCCCCGGCTCCTGTTCGGAGTGTTCGGGGCCCTACAGCTGCACGCAATGCAAAACTCCGACGCTCAGCTTGATGGTGGATTCCCATAAACTTATAGGTTTAGGGTTTATAGGCTATAAGGCATATTCCTTCATTAAGGGACTTTGGAAGACTTGGGTTTCACGGGTCCGCATAAGGTGTTTAGAGTTCATCGGCTGTTTCAGGGTCTGGGGTTTTGGTATTGGGGCTTTAGGGTTTGAGGGTTTGAGGGCTCGGGGTTTAGAGTTTTAGGGTTAAGGGTTTAGGGTCCCTAGATGCCGAGTATGTATGTTAGGTTGGGGCTTGGCTTTGAGGTTTAGAGTTCCGGTTTTAGGGGCGTCGTCGGTTGGAGTATTGAACCCTAAACCCTAAACCCTGAGGGTTCGCGAGGTTCCGTGATGAAGGTTTCGCGATGTCAAGACGTGGGGTAATCTTTTACCTAGGTTCCCCAGTAGTACCCTTTTGCCCTTTTTCTTTTTGGGTTCCCTAGTAAAACCAAATAGTAGGGAAAAGGGTACCCTTATAATTAAGGGGCTACTGGGGAACCTAGTTAGGGTAATTTACAAAGCAGACTCTGACGCTTGCGGTGTTGCGGGGTTTCGGGTTTGTTTGGGGTTTAGGGGTTTAGGCGTTTAGGGTTATGGGTAGGAGTTGGGTCTGGGGTTTAGGACTTAGGGTTTAGGGTTTAGGGTCGTTGAGAGGTCAGGCTTACCTTGTTTATATCTGCTGATTTCAAGCTCGTCATAGCCCTTGGGGGCTTAGTTCGTCCTGCGAGGTCCCTTTTAGGGTCCCGTTTATAAGGGTGCCGTACTATATTGGAGACCACTAAGAGGGACCCTAATTTAGAGAACTACCCACATACAGGAGAATCCGTGGGGGGTTTGCAGTGCTCTCTGTACAGTGTGGTATGTTCTCTAAATTAGGGTTCCTTCTTTTAGGTATAGTACTGCACCCTTATAGTTCTCTAAATTAGGGTTCCTTTGTTTATATGTCCCCGATAGTATTGCACCCTTCATACATGAGACACTAAAGGGGGCCCTAATTTAAAGAACCACCTTTTCAGTACCGTTATAGAAACCTTATAGAAGAAAACCCTAAACCCCTAAACCCCTAAACCCTAAACCCTAAACCCTATAAACCCTAAACCTAATTTAGAGAACTACCCTCTTAGTACCGTTATAGAAACCTTATAGACCCCTAAACCCCTAAACCCCTAAACCCTAAACCCTAAACCCTAAACCCTAAACCTAACTTAGAGAACTACCCATGTGGACAGGCGGGGGGCAGCCTTGCTGCTGTACCCAGAGACTCCAATATCCCTTAATTAAGGAATATACCTTAAATGATATTAAGGATCCTACTATAATTTAAGGAATATTCCTTAATTAAGGAATATTGGAGTCTCTGGGTAGATGCGAATTTCCAACCCTCTTCTCTCTGCGCGCTAGGCCCCAACCTACACCCCAAACCTTCAACCCCAAAATCCCAAAGCGGTTTAGGGTTTAGGGAGTTCAGGGTTTAGGGGTTTAGGGGTTTAGTTTAAGATTTCGGGGTTTAGGGTTTTGGGTCGAAACCCCAAATGTTAAACCCTCAGCAGCACTAGAGTACTCAAGCATGCCGGCTAATCGTACTGTGCGGGAGGGAGTCAGAGCCTTTGGGTAGTGTGATATCCAGGCCATTGTACTAAGTGGCTCTAGTATCCAATATTTGGGTCGAGGGGTAGCTTAGCACTGGAGTACTTGGGGTTTCAGCTTGTTTGAACTTTAGAGTTGTGGGTTGTATTTCTTGGTGTTTAGGGTTTCGGGTTTATATACCTAAACCCTACACACCCTAGGCTTTTGTGCCCTGAGGACATTTCTCACCGCGCATGGCACTTGCGATTCTTCCTGTCAAGAAGGCGCACTTGGTGCTCTTCTAGGGGTTTAATGTAAGGGCCTCCATCATTACCTATACTATTTTGGGGGTTCCTTGTATAACTATAGTACCAATGGCTCCAAAACCCTATTCTAATTATTAAGACCCCTATGTTCGGGTTTAGAGTTTCGGCTTGATGGCTTCTGCCGGGGATTGCCGATGTCTTAGTGGTTGGCAAAAACGCAACAGCGTCCCCTGATAGGCCCTAGATCATTGTATGTCATTTAGTTCTTGAACCACACAACATCGGCAAGCTCAACATCTTTAGCAAGCCGCCCACCCCGAAACACTGAAACCCTCTGCAGGGTTAGGTGAGAAGATACTTAGCTATGCCTTTGTCAAGTCTGATCCACATACAACCAGAGAAAACAGCAGAGACGTGAGGAGGCTGGGCATTTTTCATGTAAGGTCTATACCTTCACCTACCAAAACCCGCTTTTTTGAGGGCTCTTATGATAAACCCTAGTATTGGAATTATAGGGACCCTGCAAAAAAGTAGGTTCTGGTGGGTTAAGGTATACCTTAAAATTCTAAATCCTAAACTTCCCTAAACCCTAAACCCTAAAGCCCGAAACCCTAGACCCTAAATCGTAGTTCTCTTACCAGGGAAGCGACCCACACAAGGTTCGGGCAAATTCGATTTCGAACCCTGCAACCTTCAGAACCGGTTTGGCGTCTCAAACCCTAAACCCTAAACCCTAAACCCCAAACCCTAAACCCCTCAACCTTAAAACCTTTGATTGGCCTTCAAGATCCTATGGGTTCCCCTCAGAAAGAGGAGCTACAATGCAGACGACAGAGACTGCAGGAAAATCCAGGGTTTAGGGTTTAGGGTTTAGGGTTTAGGATTTAGGGTTTAGGGTTTAGGGTTTAGGGGGTTTAGGGTTTAGGGTTTACCTAGACCCCAAAGAACCGACCTTTCTAGGGACTTGTACAAGGGAAATCATAATAAGGAGCCTTGCAATTGCAGATTCTCAAGGGTCCAGGTAGGGTCTAAGCCCTAAACCCTAAACCCTAAACCCTAAACCCTAAACCCTCAAACCCTAAGCCGCACGAGGCTACTACTCTGAGGCTGGCCGCGATGTGCACACCTACTGGGGGCTCAAGGCCCCTCGAGCGCAGCGGTTTAGAGTTTAGGGTTTAGGGTTTAGGGTTTTCTACCGGTTTGGGGTTGAGGGTGTAGGGTTTAGGGATTCAAGCCCTAAACCCTTAACCCTCCCAAACTCTAAGGTTTAGTGTTAAAGGTTTATACGGCTTGGGTTTTAAAAGGTCTATGCCCGAATGTGTTTATGTCGTCTTTTTTTTTGTTGTTCTGGGGCTTGGGGTTTAGGGTCTACAGGCTGTCCATGTGTTGTTTAGGTATTGCAGGCCCTACAGCCTGAACCCTAAATTTTAAGCCCTAAACCCTAAAGCCCTATTTAAGGCCTTAAACCCTGGACCCTAAACCCTACAACCTCTTAAGGTCAAGGGCCTGGGTCCTAGGGTTTGTGGGCGTGTCGTTTTCTTGGTCAGGTCTTAGGGTTCGGGGGTTATGTAGCCGGTTTAGGGTTTAGGGCTTTAGGGTTTAGGGTTTAGTCTAGGACAGTTTCAGGTGGGTAGCTACCGTTATAGGAGCCTTATAGAAGGTCTATATACCTTATGGAAGCCTTATAGAAGGTCTATATACCCGAAACTCCCCACCTGTAGTTTCCTTCAACCAAACTCTAGAAACATAAAGTTGCGGGGATTCCCTGCGAGGGATGCTGCAATTTTCCGAGAGGCAGAACCGTAAGGGGCTCTGCCCATACAGAACGAAAGGGATGCAACAAGAGCCTAGCCGGACAGTGCAGGCTTCAGGGTTTGTAGAGGCGCATTTCTGGCTTTATATTCTAAACCCTAAACCCTAAACTCCCCGAGCCCGAGTTCAAAAGCTCTTGCTGCAGTTAGCATCGGCTTCGGGCGGTGCCACCTTGCAGTTCCTTAAGGACGAAATGACCCTTAACAGTAGGGTTTAGGGTTTAGGATTTAGGGTTTGGACGAAATGACCCTTAACAGTAGGGGCCCTATACCCATATACTATGAATCCCTATATGGTATTATGAACCTTAAGCCCTTTTAGGGCTCATTTCGTCTTTAAGGTTTGAAGTAGGTATGGCACTGAATGTCCCTATACTCGGATCCTTGGAAAGCCTAAACCCTAAACCCCAAACCCTAAACCCTAAACCCAAAACCCAAAACCCTAAACCGGTTTAAGGAAACCTACAGCCATACAGGAACCCTCGCTAAACGCTCAAAGGAAGCCGAAGCCCCTCCAGGAGCCCCCTACTTGGAGGTTCATGGGTAGTTATAAGTGGAGTAAGCTAACTATAATGATAACCCAGGGTTTAGGGTTTAGGGCTTAGGGTTTTGGGTTTAGGGTTTAAGGTGGGGACTTATAAACCATATTAGGGTTAGGGTTTAGGGTTTAGGGACTTCTAACTTATAACCCTACTTATAACTACCCATGAACCTCCAATAAGTAAGCATAACCCTAAACCCTAAACCCTAAACCCGCTAACAGTGTGAAAGGCCGTTGCACTTTAAACAAAAAAACCCTAAACCCTAAACCCTTAACTGTCAGGATGCTTTGAGTTTCGGCTTGTACCAGTGAAGGGCACGCCTTCGGGGCTCCGGCCGGTTGAAGCACAGAGCCTGACTTGCTATAGGGTTAGGGTTTTGGGTTTAGGGTTTAGGGGTTTAAGGGTTTAGGGTTTAGGGGTTTAGAGCCTGACTTGCTATAGGGGCCTTAGTAAGTAGAATAGGGTTTGGGGGGTATATTACCTTAAGGGTCCAAGTAGTCCTTGTTTATGGGTTTTAGGTACCCCAAAAGGCCCCAAAGTCCTTAAATCATGGGCACTTGGACCCTTGAGGTTATAACGGTTATACTTTTATTATGATGAGGAACCCCCAAAACCATATTATTTAAGGTCTCCCAGACTATAGGGTGCATAGGATTTCCAAAAGGGACCATGACTTGACAGTTACCCATATAGAGTTCGGAAAATTCAACGTTAGCGTACCCTTCTAGCCGCCTGATAAGTATACCCATAGGCCCCATAGTAGTTCCTTTTGGGGGTTACCTTATAGGTTTCTATATATGAACCCAGGAACTACTTTAGGGCCTATGGGTAGTCTAATGGCCCTAGAAAACCAGCCAGCAAAAGCGCATTGAAATCATTGAGGCCCTGTGTGAAGCGAGCGTCCTATGCAGCTGACCTTGTTGAGATGTAATTAGCACATGGGTGGTTTTCTAAGTCGGGGTCCCTTTTGGGGTCCTTTTATAAGGGTGCCGTACTATATTGGGACCTAAAAGGGGGCCCTAAATTAGAGAACTACCCACATCTATGGCAGAGCCCAACCCTTTTTAAGAATCTAGCAAATGCAGCGGGGCCTGTTTTTAAGAGTTCACCTCCTCGTCTGCTTAGCGTCAGCCATGCTGCAGATTCGGACAGCGTCGGGTGAAGGACTCGTTGCGCTTCACTTGGCGAGCTTTCTTGAGACGCTTCCCGCTGGCATGCATCCGGTCCGGGCACTGCAGCAGCACTTGCACAGAATTTGTGGTGTGTCACGGTTCAGGCAACGGCTGGTATATCTGGATGATAACCGGGCTCTAGATGACGATCACACCTTAAGACCTGGCGAAGTCCAACTCGTACTTCTGAGCTTATGCCCACCATCGGACGCTCAAGTGACAGAACTTCGAGATGCAGCGGGACATGGCAGGTCAGCAGAAGTGGAGACTTTTCTACAAAAGCCGCAAGACCCAGACTTGGGCGATCCGGCCCCTCTGTTCGAGGCATCCGAGCACGGCCAAACAGAGGTGGTGCGCCTTCTGCTGGAGGCCAACGCAGACAAGGACAAACCCACGGAGGATGGCTTCACCCCTTTATACATTGCAGCTCAGGAAGGGCAGCTGGAGGTTGCACGTGTTCTGCTAGAGGCCAAAGCAGACAAGGACAAGGCCGCGGAAGATGGCTCCGCGCCGTTGTTCACTGCAGCTCAGTGCGGGCACTTAGAGGTTGTACGTCTTGTGCTGGAGGCCAGTGCAGACAAGGACAAGGCCATGCACGATGGCACCACGCCGTTGTTCATTGCAGCTCAGGAGGGGCAGTTCGAGATTGCACGCTTTTTGCTGGGGTCCCATGCAGACAAGGACAAGGCCACCGATGATGGCTCCACCCCTTTATACATTGCAGCTCAGGAAGGGCAGCTGGAGGTTGCACGTGTTCTGCTAGAGGCCAAAGCAGACAAGGACAAGGCCGTGGAAGATGGCTCCGCGCCGTTGTTCATTGCAGCTCAGTGCGGGCACTTGGAGGTTGTACGCCTTCTGCTGGAGGCCAGTGCAGACAAGGACAAGGCCATGCATGATGGCACGACGCCGTTGTTCATTGCAGCTCAGGAGGGGCACTTGGAGATTGCACACTTTTTGCTGGGGTCCCATGCAGACAAGGACAAGGCCACCGATGATGGCTTCACCCCTTTATACATTGCAGCTCAGGAAGGGCAGCTGGAGGTTGCACGTGTTCTGCTAGAGGCCAAAGCAGACAAGGACAAGGCCGTGGAAGATGGCTCCGCGCCGTTGTTGATTGCAGCCCATAACGGGCACTTGGAGGTTGTACGGCTTCTGCTGGAGGCCAGTGTAGACAAGGACAAGGCCATGCATGATGGCACCACGCCGTTGTTCACTGCAGCTCACAACGGGCACTTGGAGGTTGTACGCCTTCTGCTGGAGGCCAGTGCAGACAAGGACAAGGCCATGCATGATGGCACCACGCCGTTGTACACTGCAGCTCAGTGCGGGCACGTGGAGGTTGTACGCCTTCTGCTGGAGGCCAACGCAGACAAGGACAAGGCCACCGATGATGGCTTCACCCCTTTATACATTGCAGCTCAGGAAGGGCAGCTGGAGGTTGCACGTGTTCTGCTAGAGGCCAAAGCAGACAAGGACAAGGCCATGCATGATGGCACCACGCCGTTGTTCACTGCAGCTCACAACGGGCACTTGGAGGTTGTACGCCTTCTGCTGGAGGCCAGTGCAGACAAGGACAAGGCCATGCATGATGGCACCACGCCGTTGTTCACTGCAGCTCAGTGCGGGCACTTGGAGGNNACGCCTTCTGCTGGAGGCCAGTGCAGACAAGGACAGGGCCATGCATGATGGCGCCACGCCGTTGTTCATTGCAGCTCAGTGCGGGCACTTGGAGGTTGTACGCCTTCTGCTGGAAGCCAGTGCAGACAAGGACAAGGCTAAGCAGAACGGCCTGACGCCTTTGCGCATAGCAACTAAGAGAGGACATCGGGAGCTTGCACGCTTTTTGCAGGAGTCGTACTTGGACACGACCAAACGCAGAAAAGCGCTGGTGATGCTAAGAGTTGAAGCTTCAGGGTTTTTAGGGCTCAAGGCTCCAGAGGATGTTTGGGGTTGAGCGTTCGTGGGATTTGCAAGTGCATGTCCGTCTTCTTGACACTCTCTCTCTCTCTCTATCTCTTCCCCTCTCCCTCTCTCCCACTTTCCCTCTCTCTCTCTCTCTGTGCAAATGTATATATACATGTATCTGTATATGTCTTTGATGTATATATTATACATATATATATGGTGGCTAATATATATATATATATATATATAATATTTTCATATATATATATATATGATATTAATATATGTATACACACGTCTCTCTCGCTCTCTTTGTCTATCCCCTGGTTTAGAGCTCTTGGGCTTTTAGGGCGGAGGGTTTCTGTGTTACCTATATCTCGTTGCTTCCACAAATGCTAAGTGTGTGTGTGTATATATATATATATATGTTTGAAAGCATAGGCATCCATACGTATATGCAAAGCTGTTGCATTTGTCCTTATTTGCAACTAATTTCTGTACACTGACAGCCATACTTCACAACAAGTGTTGAAACTTGTGCGCCTTGATGCTTACAACGAGATATCATGTGCCCGTGCCAAGGTGTCTCTGCATTCCTACACGAGAAAATCCATGCGTTGTGCCTGTGTGTAACATCTCTTGTCCATGCACTGCTTCTTGGCTGACACCTCTTGTATGTGCGAGATTGTTGTGCTACAGATGTAGCAAGCACTGGTGGCTGATTCCGGCTCAACCAACGGTCATGCCAAGGAAAGCGTGGGATTTGTTTCTTTATGGTAAGGACACTAAGCCTGAGCTCGTTAACAGGAGCGGAGTGTAAGTCGTCCAAAGATCGGATAAATAAACTCCAAAACCCTGAACCCTCGAAGCCCAAACTCCTAAAGCCCAGGGCATAGAACCCCTTGCTGTGGGGAGGGGGACGACCCAACTCAGCTTTTTGAACCTGGCCCTCAGCCCTAAATTAAGAAGCCCAGATATCCTCATAGGGAGTAGTTACCCAGAGAACCCAATACCTCCTAATTAAGGAATATACCTTAAATCATAATATTAATCAAGGCCCCTATAATTTAAGGTACATCCCTTAATCAAGGGGTATTGGCTTCTCTGGGTATCCTTATAGGAGGCATTGTGTTTAAGGGGTGGCAGGATTTTTGGGTTCCCCAGGTTGGTGGCACCTGCAACTCCTGCCCGGAGAACTGCAACCGCTGCTTGGGCAGTGGCTGCCTGGTGGGGGCCTCGGGGTTCGGGATTCTTTGGGGCCAGGGATTAGGGTTTAGCTGGACCCCAAAAGTATGTAGGATAATGGCCTTTTAATTATAGGTGTCTTGGGCTCTTATTTTACATATTTTGGGGGCCTTTGGTGGCGTTTAGAGTTTAGCGTGTAGGAGTCATTAACGATTTAGGGTTTTGGCCAGTCTACTGATCCAGGCTGCCATAGCTTGTGTTTATGGTCTGCAGGCTTGATGGTTTCCGGTTTTGGGGTTGGGGAAGAGGATTCTGCATTTGGGTTTAGGGTGCTGGGTTGTCCGTGATACTCAGAGATTCCCCTAAACCTTAAACCCTAAACCCTAAACCCTAATTTGTCGTTGTGAGACATATATATATATACACAGATAGTTAGATATATATATATATATGTATGTATACTTAGGTGTTTTTTGTTTTTGTTTACGGAATTGTTTGTTTTCTCAATTCCCAGGCAATGTATGTGTATATATATATATATATTATATACTACTCACCGAATATGTATGTATGTATGTATGTAT
>CAJNDV010032395.1:0-25190 GCA_905221635.1 Symbiodinium sp. CCMP2456 | reverse complement strand
CGCGGCTCCACCCCACAGGCCGAGGCTGGAGCATTCGCCCAGGCACCCACCTTTCAGACGGAGGGCCGGTCGGTGCAAGTGAGCATGGCGGCGACGGGTGGCGAGCCTACAAGGTTTCCCCTCGTCTTCTTGGGCCTGTTGGCGGGCACGGCCGCGGTTGGCCTCCTGGCCGTCTTCTTCTACGGCTCCTACTCTGGTGCAGGCAGCGGCCTGTGATCGGCTCTGCCATTGAATGTTTTTGTGCAAAGGGCGAGAATGATGGCTCCAAAGTACCAGGAGCAGCGGGCGAGCACAAAAGAGTGGAGGCGACACGTCAAGCTTGCTCCAAAGGACATTATTGCATCCGGAGAATGAGTTCTGTGATAGAGTCAAGAACAGGTACTGCCAGGGCTTGCATGCCATCTGTGCTTGGTTCCGCAGGTTACATGTTGGTAGTGATTGACCCTTGCCTCACAGCTGTTGACCGCAAACCTACACTGCATGAGTGCGCTACGTGCTTGAGTTTTGCTGAACTTGAGTTGGCTTCATGCTGCTGGCATGGCTTCTTATGCTGCTTGGTCTCATGTCGATGTGGGTGCAGTTGGCCACGCATGAACAGGCCAAGCACCCGCGTCGGGACTTCATGGACTGTTTCATGCATGCCGCGCAGTCTTTATGCTGGGATGCAGGCAAGTCTGAGCTTCGTCCCGCGACTAGAGCGGCCCCCACGCGTCCTGGCATTGGAAAGAAGGCGTCGCATGGTTCCCCGAAGCAGATGTCAGGAGTTTCAGTTTTCTCCACTGCTTGTTTAAGTGTTTTAGATAGACTTGTGTCCCTCTTAACAGTCACCGAGTGGAGGCGCCCGGCAAATCGATGCAGAGAATGCCTCAGAGGCCGGCTTGTTGTCCGTCGCGCTTCACCCACGATTGGGATGAAGCTGCGGTTTGCGCAGGCTCGACGGGTCGTCATGTCTTGCTAGCCTAATTTCTGGGAAGTCCGAGAGACTGAGAAGCTCTTGAGGGTGCCTTGCTTCGTTGGTGGCGTCGCTCCGTCGGGGCCCAGTTCCTGGCTCAGAGGAAGCAACGTGACACCTGGCAAACCAACCGAACACCCCATGCCGTATTCTTCCAGCTGGCAAGCCTTTTCGGAATGACCCGAAGCCGATAGGAGCAGACATCCAGGATATTGTCGGACGTTGATGATACGATCAAGTGCTCTGGAGGGCCGCGTGGCGGCGGCATTGACGAGTGCGGCTATCGGACGATCGGCGATGTATGACTATCAGCAAGACATAAGTTGTGCATGTGGCGAAACCATATCTGATGAGTTCGCTTACTCCTGTTTTGGCCGCATTTCGAGGAAGGAGATCTATCCGGGGGCTGTGCAGTTCATGCTCGAGATCGCACGTGGCCGCACAGCGGGCACCTTCAGCAAAGACAGGACTCCAGTGCATGGCATGGATGCTCAAAGCCCTGTCCTGTAATGAATCAACGCTGCAGGCCTCCTCCCAACGTTCGGCTTTTGTCGGCACGGCCGGAAAAGTTACCTGGTGCAAATTCTCGACGGTGCATTCGCGTGCATTCGGGCCACTCTGAGGCTTGGCTTCTTGCGCATGAAGCCCACCAGTAAGGTTCGCAGAATGGGTTTCTGCAGATGGTTCGTCGTACTGTGTGCATCGCAGGCGCTTTTTCTGTGTTTGCCCTGCTTTGTCTTCTCGCCCGGTTGGCGCCTGGCCCGGTGTCTTGCAGGTTGCCCGGGAGTTCCAGCGCGTGGCCAAGGCCAACGAGCTGCCAAGCTGGGGCATTGACTTCCAAGGCACTTCTCGGGTCCCCTCAAAATCCCCACTCCAGCCACTTGTGACTTCCAAGGCCGCAGGGCCGCAGAACAAATATACTACTAGGTTACTAGGCAGAAGGCAGAGAAAAACGGGTGATGCAGTGTGGCAGATTTAGTCGGCCCTTACACCAGGCTCCAAGTATGGCCGCATCCGCGACGTGTTCCCCGCGCTGCTGGGGGACTTCCGACCCTTCGGGCGAACGAAGCTGCGCAACTGGGAGGCTTTGAGTGTATGCCAGCGGTGCAACCCAACCCGCAGAATGAACAGGAGATTGAGCGTGGTGCCAGGAAGTCTTGGGCAACGACATTGGCCAGCAAAAGGCCTCCCTGGGCCTCCCTGAAGTCTTGGTACATGGACGCTGTGCTTGCATGCCGGTACTTGCATCAGATGGTGATGGGACCACCTGTCGAGGCGGTCTTCTTGGGTGACAATGGCCAAGGTGACGTTCAGGTCCCATCTAATTTGGGGGAGTTGGTGGTGCTGATTTTGTGAATCAGACAGTGCAGGCTGCCCGCGACATGGCCATGTTTGGCCCACCCTTTGTGGCAGCCTTCATTCACCAAGTCGCGGAGAAAAAGGCTTGGGGCTCATGACAGGTTTGATAAGGGCCCAAAGGGAAGTCGTTGGGGTGGGCTCTTGTGGGGACCCCGAGGTAGTGGACCATCCCCGCATTCGCTATTTCCATGGTTACTTGGAAGCTTCCAAAATAGCCCTTCAAATGCGGCTCATTTCTCCATCTGGGCACTGCCGAGTTGGCCGGGACGCTTGGAGGGCTCTGATTCGGTAGAATTCTGATTTGTTTTTTCGTCACGGGGGTCCTGCTTTTGCCCGCGAAACATGAAGACAGCTGGCCCGAGGACGTGAGCGCTTCCAACCTGGCGCGGCTGTGCCGGCTGCATGCGGCCGATCCGCAAAAATATGCACATTACCCCTGCGTGTCCGAGACCGGTGATCTTCTGTGGCCTGATGGTTCTCCAGTTCCTGGAAGCTTTGGGCTTCGTGCAGATGATCAAACAACCCGTCTCAGAAAGTGTGGCTCATCCAAAGCGATGATGCTGATAAATCAAGGCAACCGCTGTGCGAAGCTACTCGCCGAATTAGAAGAATTCAGGCGATGGGAGCAGGGTTTCGACAAGGGATCGCTGCAGCTTCTGCAGCCGCTGTATCGAATGCTCGATCGGAAAATGGCGGTGCGCCTGAGTGCTACAATAATCGCGGTGTTGTGATGCTTCACGAAAGTAGCTCTCAGCGAAGGCATGTCTTCCCAGGTGCGAACGCAGATCGACGCCATGGTCGCTGCACTCAAGGAGGAGCAGGCAGCCGAAGTGAAGAAGAAGGACTATTGCATCGAAGAGCTGCAGAAAAACAGGCGCCGCTCGCAATATGGGTGCTTTTGTAAAGGATGTTTGTGAAGACGTTGTGAAAGGCTTGCTTCCGACGATAAGAAACGAGAAGAAGACGAATTCTCAGCTGCAGCAGAGGTGGGCATCCGCCAGCAACTAGGCCAAGTTCCTTCTGAGTGGAACCGCAGGACTTAAAGCAGAAAGTCAAGGCCCTGGACATGCAGACTGAAGATGTCCAGGCCAGAAAAACCGGCAGTAACTTCGCAGCATCACAGAGATGCTGCCGATAAACTTGTTGTTTAAGGCACAGGTGGGCGAGCTTAAGAAGCAGCAGTCGCCTGGCAGCGAGATCAAGCAACCAATAAGATGTGCAAGAGTCTGAGAGTTGCTCTCGCCGCAGCTCCATCGCAGAGCCTTGCTCCTTTGACAGTTGCCGGCACAAGCCGGCATGGGGTGGATACACAACCTGGCGCTAGCGGAGAAAGTGTTTACGCCCGCCTGCACTAAGGAAGCTGGCCGCACAAAACAGAGAGAAGGAGAATGCCGAATTCCAGAAAGTCGTGGAAGAGCAGCGCCAAACACAGGTCCGTTTCGTGGACGATGGGGTCGAGTCGGAGGGTGGTAGCGGGTTTTTTTCGGGGTAGTGCGACAAAGCCGAATCAAAACTTAATTCCTTTGCATTTCCCGTCGGGCCTTGGCAGGTCCTTCTGAAAAATGCACTCAGTGTTCTGGCTGCTTTCTACAACAAGAAGGACGAAGGTTCCTTCCTCCAAAAGGCTCGCCGGCTGCAGTGTTTTGCCCGCAACTCTCAATCCTTCGCGGCTAAGGCCAATCCCAAGGAGCCGGAGACTTTTGGTGGCTACAAGAAGAATTCGGCCAACCACGGCGCAACACGGCCAAAATGATTCGGGTCATGTGGGCTTCATGAGTTGCATCTGCTCGGGAGCCCCTGGCTGCCCGAGCTTTTGTGTGTTGATGTTTGGCTTCAGGTCATGATGATGCTCCAGCATCTGGTTGCAGATGCCAAGGAGACATGATCGGGAGCTTGAAAGCTCCTCCTGGCCTTCGTGTTGCGCCGGATTGGAGTTCGTCGGGCTGTTTCGTCCGAAAACATCCCTGATATGCAAAGATAGGAGATGGAAGCGGAATCTACTGCAGCCGAGCGAGAAGCTCAGAAGGACTACGAAGACTTCGGCAAGGAGATCGTTTCTAAACCGTATGCTCAGGCCTTCAGGCGATTGCACAAGTCCTGATGCAAAAAGATCGTTTCTAAGCTTGTTTCGTTGATTTGTTGACTTCGGACCCCGCGAAGTCATGGTCGGAAGTGTGGGAAGCTGCCGAAGGGCGACATTTTGATATGGCCAGGTTCTCATGCATTGATTCCAGCTGCGCAGGTGTTTCTTGCTCCGTTGCCGGCCTCTGCATCCATGCTTGCCACGTGTGGTTTCCCTGCAGGAGACCATTGCGGCCCTGGACGCGAAAGACAAAGAGCTTCAAGACCAGGCCGAGCAGTAACTGCTGCACCGGTGAACATCAGCACAGGGGTGCGACGGTGCGAGGGGGACGCTGCCAGGCGGAGCAGAAAGCAAAGCTAAGCGAGAGGATGGTGCAAGCCCGCCAGTCCAAAGAAGGCAAGGGGCCACGGAGAGCAAGTGAGCAAGGGGCACCTGTGACCTCTTGTGGCCGTTTAGGTGCCCACGCCGAAGTCCAGAACCTGGCGGGTCTCAAAGAAGACCTGCACGAGACCTGTGACTTTTTGGTGGAAAACTTCGATGCGCGTCAGAAGGCCCGAGCCGACGAGGCCTGGAAGCACCATCTGTCACCTTTGCCGTGTCTTGAGTGCCATTAGACATCGGCCAGGTCGAAGCCCTGTTGGAGGCGAAGTCCAACCTTTCCGGTGCCAAGTGACAAGCTTTAGCCGAATTGTCAATTTAGATGCTGGGCTTGAGCTGCAACGGCGCGTCTGCTTTTGAGACCTGCACCAGCGCCATGCCAGTCAAAAGAAGGACGGGCTCTGTCGTTTGTTGCTTGAGGGCTTCTAGGGCACACCCATGTTTGTAATGTTTAATATCATAGCAACTAAAATTCTGAGGCCACCTTATCGAGGGTATGTAGATATGTGTGATGCATACGCATACGCCTCTCCCTCGTTTCGTGTCTCCTCCGTGTTTTGTCATTGTGATTATCTCCTACTTGTAGCCCATGCCCTTTTGACCCTGACACGGGGGGTTTTGCGGAAGAGAGCGCCATCGAATCAGTGGTGGCATCCGCAGCTTTCCGAACCTCACATGTCATGCAGTGTCGGACTTGCGACACTTGAAACCGAATCCGAACTGTTCGTGTTTCTGATGCTCGAGTAATTGTGGTTATTCGGTGTTTCGGTGATCCAGAGATGAGTTTGGCAGTCGTATGTTCGCTTCCAAGCTGGTCCTCCGGTTGAACTCGCGCCTTTTCCAAGAGCCCCAAGATCCTGGGTTCACATCTCGTCCTGAACCCTGAGTTCGATGGTAGTGATATAATCAGGCGACAGAAGCTACCGCAATGTCATCTCATCCCATCTTAGGTGACATCGTTGCTTGCAGAGCACCGGTTCAGGTCCATGCAAAGCAAGTCCCAAGAAGAGTGCATCACAGTGATAGACGCGGGAGCCGTAGTTTGAACAACGCACAAGATTTCAAGGGATCCAAGGACGATGCAACATCTGAGTTGATGAGGCACGGAGTTCCGCATATTGCCCATGGGGGCGTTCTGGACATGATGCAAGACATGGGTACAATAGCTACAGGCTCGAGTTTGGCTACTATAGTGCCCCAGGTGCCTCTTTTAGCAGACTAGAAACCTGCAGGTTTTGCCCGTCTCACGATCTGAAGGGTCGCGAAGGGTGATGTTCGGTATCACTTAGCATCAGTAGGTGCTCTGCCTGCTGCTTACCACAGCAGCTGCATACACAATGGTAGCTACGAGCATGCAGGAATTCGCGCCCACACCCACGCCCTTCATCCAACTTGCTAGCTTGCATCCCCGTCACCATTACTTAGCTCTGCAGTCGCATAAAAAGAGCTCTCAGGTGCCACACTCAGCCGGACTCCGTCCAGTAAGCCCAAAACCTGACCCACACACCCGTAGCTCCACGGCTGGAAGCATGGCTGACGACTCGCAATCCAAGCACGAGCTTGCATCTGCCTGGGGCGGAGACAATCGTCAGGCTTCTAGCAAGGACCCCTACGCAGACGTTCCGCCGGCCAGGTCTGCGCATGACCCATACGGGCGGCGGTATGATGATTACTACAGGGACCCCTATGGGCCCTACGCATCCTATCCTGCGTACGATCCGCGTTACGACCCCTACGGAAGGCACGGCTACCAGGTGCCAGCATACCCAGGATATTATCCGCCGCCTGGCTACAGCTATCCACCACCTGCATATGGTGCTCCACCTGCGTATCCTCCACCAGGCACGTGAGTTTTCTAAGTCTACTATGAGATTTAGAGCAGAGGTGACGTGCAAGGAGGCGCTTGGCTGTTGAATTATGATTAGAATGCTGTGCTTGCCAGACAATATCTTCTGCAAGCATAGTGTCAGCTTTTGTCATGTTGGGGCGTGGTTGTGACGGCGGCTCATGCATAATTCGATGCACTGGATCGGGGCACCAGTTGTTGTAAGACTGTCGGTACCTGTGCTGTGTTTAAACGTGCGACACCATCAGAGCTTGAAGGCTCCAGAACGCTTGCCACTACCGTACACTACACCTCGAGGGCGATTCAGGTACATTCGTGCATATCGCCTGACAGCAATGTCCCAAACCCCCAAACTCGCTTGCAGTGTTCGAGACGCTTGACCAAGAAACAGCGGTGCGGGGCAGCCAGGCGGCTATCCACCGCCAAGTTACCCGCCGCAGTATCCTCCGCCGGCCTACCCGCCGGCAGGCTATGCGCACCCCACGCCATCTGACAGGCCAGGGCCAGTGGCATCAGCAGTTGGAAAATCGGTGTTTTGCAAAGTGCTGGCAGGGAGCCTTCGCGCAGGAGACGCCGACCACAGCTTCAGAATGTCGTCGCCTTTATGGTTTGCAAACGTAGGCACGAATCTCGAAGCTTCAGTTTCAGGTTTCTGAAGGGCCTCGATGGTTCCTTGGAAGTACCTCTGCATGCTGGGAAGTCCTTCATGGTTCCCAAGCTAGCCATCTGTCAGTATCATGCCGGAGCCTCGCCTGGCTTGTCCGAGTTGTGGGAGCGTAAAGGAGCCGTTCACCAAGAAGGGGAAAGGGCTCCAAGAAGAACAAGGTCGGGATAGGCAGGTTCATGTGTTCTCACGGCTCGTTGCAGATGCGGAAATGGTATGAGCTGTTCCTGCTACTGACTTTCGATTTCCGGCGTCTCGTAATTCGAGAGCCCATTGCTGTTGATGTTGATGTCCCTGACAGGACCAGGTCCGGGGAAAGAAACAGCGGGACGAATCTCCCGATGACAGCGCCGTCATCAATGGGGCAGATATCAACCTCACCTTGGCAGAGGAGCATCTGTGGGGTTGTCTCCTCTCTATCTTATTGTTGCCGAGGGCATGGAGGCTCATTCATAGGTGGCAATCAACAGAGTTGTACGTCGCAGCGATCATCATGCAGCATTGAGCAGAAGCAGAGATGCATCCTGCAACGTGAACTTCAGACTCCTGTGCTCCAGGTGTTCCCGCGGCTTACAAAAGCTGCGAAGGACTGAGGGTAACATCCAAGTTCCGTGTCGAAGTTGCGTCTCCACGCGGCCTGCAGGAACAGGAGGGCAGCCGCTTCCTGCAGTGGAAGCTGGCTGGAAACTGCAGTGCAGAAGAAAAGGCCAAGATTTACAATCTGGCCATGGCGGACACGGCCGGACCAGGGTGTTCCTGAGATTCGCATGATTTCGCATGGCTTGCAGCATGTGTGGGCGGTGCGACCTCGGGGTATCGAGAGGTGAAATTGGCAAGCGACGCCTTCGGCAACTTTGTGGTGCAAAAACTCCTTGAGCACGGCACCGCCGAGCAGCTAGAGGCCAGACATGGCCAGACATGCCCAGACGGACCGCAGACTCTTCTCCGGCCGGTGCCGGAGAGCCCAATGCAGGCAAGGGGTTTTGGCCCTGACCAGGTCATGCTCTCGAAGGTCAAGGGCCATGCGGCTCGGTGGCAACCATGGCTTTGCTCCTCGCTTGCTCTTGTTTTGACGTCACGAAACCAAGCTTCCGATCTCTAGCGCTGACCGGGATTCACCTGCGTTTTGATCCCGCCAATCAGCTAGTCAGGTCCTTGAACTTTCTGAGCACAAGTTCGGCTGCCGGGTGATACAGAAGATGCTGGAAGTTCTGCCTGCACAGAAGAAGTTTGCGATTGCTGCCGAGCTTGCGGACACTATTGTCCAGTGCATCTACGACATGCATGGCCGCGGGCCCGGAGAGTCGACAATTTTTCAGTTGGTCTAATCCTACCAGTACCTGCGCTTGTCGACGGACTTTAGCCGGGAAATTCATTGAAGCGATGTCTTTCGGGCTTCAGAGCATTCAGCCTTCTGCTCCCAGAACATTGTCCGAGCGAATCAGGGTCCCTGTCCAAGAAGCAAAAGCAACCGAGAAAAAAGCGGCTTCGTTGTATAGCAAGGCGGGGGTGCGGGGGTGGCTCCACTTTTACAAGCTGCGGTCAGGCAGCATGTGGCACATGAGAATCGCAGCATCGTATTTGTTATCAAGGGGAAGAAGCGCTAAGCAGCTGTGGCTTTGGCGCAACAGTCCTGAGCATGGTTTACGCGAGCTCACGACCAGCGGCAAGCACGAGGATCGTTGCATCGGCTCCGGACCGATGCTGTTTCGCATGTATACTGTGTAACTGCCGCATACCAGATGCAGTAGTTCCTGAGGCCTCGGCATTGGAAGGACAGGCTTCTGATAAGCATCAGGGCGATGGTCATGTGCAGCCGAGCTGATGGTAGCTGATGTGCCGCCGAGGCAACCACGTGGTCCAGAAGGTTGTGGAAAACCTGAGCACAGACGACATAGAGTTCGTAATCTCTGCCATAGCTGGAAAGGCAGCAGAAATGGCAGCACACATGTGCCCAAGCGTGTTTCGAAGAAGCTGAACTGTGAAGCTACCCTCTTTTTAGGCATGGGTCGTCGTGCCTGTGAGGTATGGCTGCCGCATCATTCAGAGGCTCCTGGAGAACTGCGATGCAGAGCAGCTGGCCTCGGTCCTGGACCCGATCGTCGCCTCGGCTGGGAAGCTCTCCAAGGAATGCTCTTCGCCTTTTCATGGTTGTAATGATTCCGGGGTCCTCGTACCACGCCTGGTGTAGACCTTTCCTGAAGGACAGCCATGCGAACTATGTGGCTCGGAAGTGTGAAGTGTGCGTTTGGGATCCTGTTGGTTGTGTTTGGATCAGGTTATCCAATGCGTCCTTGAGAGAGGACGGGAAAAGGACAAGCGGCAAATTGTTCAGGCGTGGTTCCGTGGGTGATTTCAAGGATGCAGCTACCACGTGGTCAGGCAATAACCAAAAGCTTGCTGGAATTCTCCAAAAACAAGGCGCAACGCGATTCGGCTTGCGGCTGGCATTCGGGATCAGATGCAATAACTCGAAATGCACGTCGGTCATGACGTCATGCAGAGGTATCGAGCAATGTGGTTGAGAAGTGCTTCGAAATCACTGCAATCGGCGTCCACGCCGACGAGCTGTCGGAAGAGAGGCACCTTGCGGCCTCCTTCCTTGTTGAAGTCAATTCCGGCTGGAAAACCGAGGTCTGCGCTGATGCAGGCAATGCTCGGTTCTCCCTCGGACCCGACGGCGCCGATTGCGAAGCTCATGAAGGTGCGGGCAGTGTCGTGCCGGGCACTGCCAGGTGCTCAAAAAAGCTTGGCCACAGCAGGACCGGTTCGGCAATTACACGGTCCAGCGGATCATTGAGTACAGCCGCGGTGCTGACTGGGAGACCCTCTGCCAGCGCCTCGAGGCGGGCTGGCCAAGGGAAGTGGCACTCAAGTCGCCGATGACAAATCGCGAGGCCTCAGTGCACGACCTCAAGAAGTCCCCAACAGGGCAGTACATCATTACAGCTCTGGAGAAGAAGAAGAAGAAGGCTGCAATGGCAACTGCATAGAAAAAGTGCGAACGTACGGGATGCCTGGGAGAAGCGTTAATCAAAAAGTCCAGGTTGAGGAAGGTGGGAGCCAGCCAACGCATGCCGGATCCAAGTTAGGTCAACCAAGAGAGTACCACACCGACAGAAATGCAACTAGGAGCAGTTCTCCAGAAGGACTGCTTTTTTCTGTCCTGAATCCGAGCCCTTGCTCTCCTTGCCCAGGCGCTTGTCACAGGGTCAACTTTGAAGGTCGATCCTCAGAACCACCGGCCTAGAACAGTTGCGGAAAACTGCTAAGCTAGCCGACGAATCACTTGGCCTATTCAGTTGCACCCCTGTCTCACAATAGTCAAAAGCCGCAATCATACACAAAGTTGACTGACCAAACAAACGTTTAGATAAGTACGCGAACTAGTAGAACGCAGTGACCTGAGTGCCATGCTAAGGCATCTCTCACCATCATGTACATGCTGTTGGGAGTTTTGGTTGATGCTGCGAGCTGAGTCTGTGGGTCTTGGTGCATCCGTGGCTGCATCGTCCACTGGCTGCAGGTGATGAGCGCTGTGTCTGCATCAGAGAAGGTGCCAGTCAGTCCGCGTGGCATGCCTCACGTGCTGCTGCCATCCGAATCGACCCATGACATGAACCCAACCGGCATGTTGCTGCTCACCCTCCAGCGCAGGAGAGGCTTGCCACAGCTTTCATTGCCGGAGAACTCAGGCAGGGTCGAACGGATGGCTTGCATCAGCTCCGCAGCAGTTCTCAGTTGTCAATCCAGTCTCAACATGAGTGCAGCCTTGCAGGGAAGAGCTGGCCAAATCCAACCGACATCAGGACTCCACTCCGATTGGATCGCCGTGTCAAGGCGTATCTGTCATGCTGCTGCAGGATGTTTGCCTCACACAGGAGGAGTTCGCACAATTCATGATGGAACCAGGCACAGACAGACGCTTGCTGTGACATGCCAATCTGAGATAATCGTCCATCCAGGCGCTGGGCTGACAGCGACCGTCGTTTCGTTCTATGCGGATGATTTTGTGCTTGCTGTTGACTCTGCTGTTGCTTCTGCTGTTGCTGTTGCTGGGTGCCGTTGCCGTTGCTGCAGCCCCTGCTGCTGCTGCTTCTGCTGCTGCTACTACTGTGAGGTGGTGGCCGCCGTCGTCACAAACCATCAACAGCACCGCCATCACGGCGAACACCACCATGTTCATGGCGATTCGTCATATCATGTTGTCGTTCTGATTGAAGCAGTGGAAGTTCGCAACAGCCTGTCATAGCAGCAAGATGACAAGGCCATGTCAGGAGGATCGACAGTGGTGTTGCAGTTTGCATTTGAATTGCATAGTTGTAAACTGGATCGGGGACTCGCCGCCAGAAAAGACTTGAAATTGACTTGCACTGCAGGTGTGCGACGAGTTGCCGGAGACTCCGGCGTTGATGTCGTGACCATGGCGGACATGTTGGTTGCCGGGTTGCAGCCAGAAGCCTCGGTGCCAGAATTCCCCGTTAGAGCCAACTCCGCCGCCCCTGCACCTTGCCGCCCTAATAATCCGAACTGACATTTTGCTGCCAGCTCTCATCCAAGGATGTGGTTTACGAGGATTTCTCGAAAGGTGCGCGCATGTGGCTTTTGGAGCTGTTGAAAAAGTCAGCAAAGGAGCCGACTCGGGACTGGCAAGAGCCAACAGCAGTAGCACTGGCCCTACACTTGCAGTGGTCGTGGCGAAAGAGCGAGCGCACACCAACGTAACCCGTGCGGGAAGCCAGAAGGTCATAGTGAGCGCTGAGGTCGCGTGGTTGCAACGCAAAAAGTATGCTCCATCACCCTCGTTTGCCCCGCTTCTCTGTCGCTCAGGTCGGCATCGTGCCATGTCCATGCTGCCAATCCATCCATCGGCATGCCCAAACCATGATAACGTCCCTGCAACCAACCCGTCCATTGGCCAGTGCATCCATGCCCAAACCAGGATCATGTCCATGCTACCAAGCCATCCTTCGGCCACTGCATCCATGCACGTCCATGCTGCCAACCCATCCATTGGCCTGTGCATCCATGCCCGAACCATTTATCAACAAATGCTTCAGCGTAGAAACATCGTTTTTGTGTTAGTATTTTTTGCTGCGCATATCATCATAATGGCAACGCCATGTTGAGCAATGCTAACATGCGAAAGTATCGGCCCTCCCATGCTCTTCAAACATTGTTCGAAACCGTGGTGGAAGAACACATTGCGCAGCATCTGGCCTTAAGCTTCAGCATGGCCCCTGCGCAAGGATGACACGCACACATCGAGAAGTGCACCAAGTGTTTTTTACAGTGTGCATGCCCATGTTGCGCTACGACAAAAAGTTCTGTGCTTGACAACGAAACTAGACGAGAGGTTCCTCTTCTCCGGACATCAAAACACGACCGAGAGCAATAGCAAGATAAAGCAACCCAGGGTGGACTTGAGCCACCATACTTTGCTGTGGATCATCGCAGAGCGATCAAAAGCTGCAATAGGCTTTGCTGGGGTTCTATCGTCCTGTTCCCCATCCCGTCCTGCCGCTGCACTTCCCTGCCGAAATCAAGAACATCGGCCGCGCAGAAACATCGAGTTTTTTTTGCGTGTTTTGCTCCGCATATCATCATAACGGGGACGCCATGTTCAACAATGCTAACATGCGAAAGTATGGGCCCTGCCATGCCTTTCGCACCTCGTTCGAAGACAAACGGGGGCAAACGACGGTGATGGACCGAAAAAGTAGTAAGAGTGAGAGAAAAAGGTGCTTAAACTAAATGTCACAAAGGCCGTCAAGAGGCGGCTGGAGTTGCAGTCCGGTCCCTGATGAGTTTGAACTCGGACAACCCACTGTAGGTGACAATACAAGATAAGATAGATAAGTAGGTGGTTGGATGCATTGATAAATAGGTGCCTCTAAGGACGAAGCGTTGTAATGTCTTGCACCTTTGCAGTGGAGGCATGATGTCCTTGCATCCTCAGCTCGTCGACACGATTTGCCATCCCCCTGCAGTGATTGAACGTTGCCGCGACTGATTTACATGGCGATGCAGGTGATAATGGCATCACGTTTCCAGAAATCGTGTCTTGGCTTACGCTTATGTGCAGTGTGTCAGAGGATGATTAAGTAGTCTGCTTGTTCGTTGAAAGCTTTTAGATCGAAGCAGCAGTCGAGTTCATGAACGATGCGCTCATGAGATTGAAAGCCTAGAGCCGCAGCACTTCTTCAGTTTGTGTGTGAAGGTCGAGCTCATGCTCAGCATGCGCGGAACAAATCCAGCAACCGTCAAAGACTGCAAGGAGCAGTGCCTTGACCGAATGGGGCAAGTGAAGCCAAGCGCTGAAAGGAGTCAGCATGTCAATCATGTCGAAGGAGATGTGCCTGTCTGGCCGTTTGACTCGCTTACCGTCGTACAGGTATGGGGTCCGGTGCGCAACCTCGAAAATTCAAAGTGCTCGCTCTCCTACAGTAAGGATCCGCGCGACGAAGAAGATGATCAAACAGTATGCAGAGGACACCGGACCTTGGAGAAACTTCACTGCTTCCATTCCGTTACAAGGCTGAGAGGTCAGTGACCATGACTCCATGGCCTGTTGAGAGTCTGGTTAGGACTCAAGCCTCACCGTGCAGCTAGTCTGCAGACCGGTACATTGAGAATGCCCCTCCGAAGGCACATAGCTGAAGTGTGACGCCAACACTGAGGCTCAAAGAACTTGCCAGCTTGCGCGGCGACATCCAAATGTTCTTGCATAACGACAAGGCTCTGGGAGACCGGGAAAGGGAGAATCTGCAAGTTAGTTGAGCAGTCACGGTAGAGACGCTTGCAGGGTTCTGCAGACAGGGCGAACCGGCAAATGAAAGTCAACAGCCAGGCAGAGCGCGATGCAGTCAAAGGAGGTGAACCCAAGACTCGAGATTGCCTTGCTAGCTGAACTGGATACCTGGCACCGTGGCGAGCTCCCGAATTTTGTTTGTTTCTGTGTCTGTTTGTTCGCCTTGTCTGCATTGTGTTGAGTTGCCTGAACTTGCCTTATCCTGCATGTCCTGCATCTCCTGTCTGTCTCTTGCTCCCTCTCTGTGTGCGCTTGCCGGTACTCTCCCGCTGCAACTTGCCGTCGTGTTGATGGAGGGTCGTTCAGCTTGTCTTTCTGGCGTAGTTCCCCACAACGCAGCATGCGCTGACTCAGCCTGTGGGGGGTTAGACCCACCCCCTCTCCCCTCCATCGACGAGGGGCGGGGACGTACCACCACCGGACCCCCCAACGTGGTTTTTCTTCTTAGTGTTGCTGCCCCCGAATTGGGAACTCTCCTTTCCGGGCGGAAAGGGGCATGGGCAAGACATGCGCTTCCGCAACCAAAAGTTGCGCCATGTCAGACTTTGGGTTTAGGGTCGAGATGAGTTGAGCTCTGCAGCTCCGCAGGCCGGCAGCTTTATGGGTCGCTCTGGTGGCTCCGACTCGGAGAGCCTGTCGCAGCTTGACTCAGACTTGACTCCTCTCCGCCTCCTGCTGCCGCCTCACGTGAGTGGTGAATCGAAAAAGCTGAGGCGCGCTGCCGAAGGCGGGAAAATCGGCCCTCACTTCAGTCACGCGCTAGACGGCTATAAAAACCGCTACTTAGATGACTTTCGTCGATGCGAAGTGTACTTGTACAGACTGGAGATGTCTGCGAGTGATAGCCGACTGGCCTACGACCATGGCCAGGTGGCGACGACAGCGATGGTTGAGCCCGACGAAAATACGTAAAGTCTTGAAGAGTCCGATTCTGCAGTAGCCGTTTCGGAGTCGGCTTCATGGCCTCCTCTCTGACAAGTGTGTGACCATCAGGGCCACAGGATTTGAACGGTCCTCATTCTTGTTCTTGCCTACTTGGGCAACAAAGACACGCGACAGCAGCTTATCGGGGTTCGTGTTGACAAATGTTGACCACTGAATCTCTTGTACAGCGCAAGGGCCAAGATGTGGTGCAAGTGGCAACATGCCACCCCCGGAAAATTTGGGGCCTTGTGAGATTTCAATGTTTCATGGTGTTTCACACTCCTGCCGGACCGGACGATATCCGCGGCATGTCCATGGCATTATGCCTGGAAACGGACAACCTTGAAGGCTTCAAGCAGCTTCTGTCGTCCTGAGAACTCAGACACTTCGGCGGCTTCATCTCGCTCGGTAGTTCCACCGGGCTCCAGGGTATGACTCAGAGAATTGCCATTGTCTTTTCGACAGCATTATTGGCTCACTGCCCGACCCTTCAGAAGCTGTCTTGCTTGCGCTCGCCTCAGACAAGATCAGTTGCAACCCCGAGATCTTCAGGGCATCGCACATTTGACAGGCATAGTGAGTGGTGATGTCACGTCAGGTAGCGCCATAGCCGCCGACTGCGAAGCAATGCGGAGGACTGTCACGATCGATGCGTGTCGGCACGGCCTGCGATGCCAGCCACTGGAACGCATTCAGGAGCGCACTCGTCACAGTCCCCGGCCAACCGTGGCAGCTGTTACAGGTCTTCTTTGGCAGACTTCCGGAAACGTGCTGCATGACACACCGGGTTGCCTAGCTTTTCTGCCCGAGCGGCTGGCACATCCCCTACCAGGAACTTTTGGGACTTGTACATTATCCCCCCCACTTGCCAAGTGGATGGACAATACAACACAGCGGAATGATCAGTCGAATATGCTTGTAGGTATCTTGTTTTGCTGAACAGACTGGAGATACAAACACGAGCTAATTTATCATGCGGCTTATCTGTTTCACCTCATTTTCGGATTTCCGCCGCGTGCTCTGCCTCTCAACGAAGCAGATTCTCTAATATTCTTGGTTTCCATGGGTTTTCTAAATCCTTACTTGTTTAAGTCATGCTCGTATCATCTTGAGGGCACGGGAATGAATCCAACTGAGAAAAAATTACCAAGAAGTGGTAAGCACCTCTAATCGCTTATACCTGGTTTGCAAAGGTAGCCCGAGGCTCAGACTAGTTGGCTTTTATGCTTGATCCTGCCTATTCAAGCTGCTCAAAGTTGGCAAGATCTAGCTTTGCAATTCGTGGCATCCCAACCTTGGCTTCGATGCCTTAAAGTGTAAGTAACCTCTTTAGCTTCGTTTCGAAGGCTCGTCAAACTCCGAAACTTCCGGCTCGATGGCCAGGGCCCACGGTCGCCGCACTCTTCCGAGGATGCACAGAGCAGGCCTCAGAGTGAGACGGTGAAACTAAGCCTGATCAGGGGGTCCCCAGTTTCAACTAAGCTTTGGCATACCTCGATCTCCTGTCAACGCTTCCTCTGTTCAGCGCACACGTCGTTGCCTGGGAGTGTTCGGGGAAGTCGTCGTTGTGTGCTTGGCATAGGCTCCTTCTCGATTTGCGGTTGCTCAGAGCCACAGAGCCCTCAACAGCCCCACTCCAGCCTTGTTACAGCGATAATTGCCACCAGCAGGAATCCATCCAGGAAATACGGAGACATGCAGCAAAGAACCGGGCTACAACATGCCAAGAAAGGGGCGCAGATTTCCAACTCACTTCAGCTGTGCGACCAGCCTGCCATGACGAGCAACCTCCTTGCTGCCTTGAAGAACCACCAGGGGAAAGGTGTCACCGTGACAACTCACCCGCTTATCGAGGCCAGTGCGGTTGTGCTTGGTCAGTTGACAAAAAAAGCTTGAGCTCTTTTTGCTGCATTGCTTGCGCTGTATGCTGCGATGGTCGGAAGCTAGGCTGCCAAAAATGGCTCGGTGGATGCTTGTCAGCGGGCTTTGACGGACGGGAGATCCCATGTTGTGGTGGCACTGGAAAAGCTGACCTGTGCTATTTTCGCTGTCAAATTCACGAATAGTGCACACCACGTGCCATTGTTCCAGGAGCCGAAGGTCAAAGTGGACCAGAAAGACTCGGAAGGCTCATGTGCCTTGATGTATGCCGCCGAGGCAGGCCACATGCACGTGGCTGGCTTGCAAAAGGATTCTTGTTGTAGAATTTGTCCCTTCATTCCAATTGTAAGTGAGTTCTGCATGCTGAGGTCGTCAAATTTTTAGTGGAGAAGGGCGCACGGGTCTCTGCCAAAGATGATACGGGCGAAACTGCACTGATGAAGGCTTGCAGCCTGGCCGAGTGTGGTGATGCCTTTGCTTCGGTTTCTAGCTGCGGTGTTGACACATTTGTCCGCACAGAGCGACCCCATGATCAAGGCAAATCCGGGCATGTTGATGTAATCCGCTTCCTCATCGATGCGCAGTTGCTGCAACGCCGCTTGGCAGATTGATGTGGGCCGTCCCAGAAAGCACATCTCTGCCGGGACCCGAGGGAAGAAGAGCAGCAGCATCATGGGCTCCGACAGCGCCAAGCTTCTGCAAATCGAGAAGCAGCGCGTGCTGGACGTCAAAGATGACGAAGGCGTGACGGCGCTCATGCAGATTGCCTGCAAAAAGCATCTGGTCACAGTGGTGCTGCGACGTGTAATGGAAAGTCAGCCAAGGAAGGCCGCCGAAAGCGATGAGCTTGAGCCTAGCCAGAGATTCGAGACCGTATGCCTGTAAGCTTTCCCCAGCTTTCCGCGAGTGCCGCAGCCCTGTGATCTGAGAAGGGCTTCGAGCTTCGTCCTAGGAAATTGCGCGCCAGTTGATCGAAGAAGGAGCTTCCCTGGACGCTTGGACTTGACAATGGATGACCAACAGTGTGCACTCGTGTGAGCAGCGTGTGTTACATGTCGAATTCGCTTGGTCCTCGCTGCTGAGACCTTAAAAGATGACCACGGGTGGACGGTGCTTATGTGGGCAGCACTGGCCGGAAATGTTGACATTTGCGCACCCTGCCTGCAGAATTTGCCTGGCCGTGGCAAATGTAGTATCAGTGGTGCATGCTCCTAGGACATGCTCGTCAAGAGCTATGACGCTGCTGCGGACTATGTGGCTCTGTCACGCTATTTTTCCAGTCAGAGCAGTTCGATTGTACAGTGTGCCATCGGGACAGGTGACCGAACGCGGTGAGTCAGCGCTGATGAAAGCCGCAGCAAACGGGCACTGGGAAGCCAAGCTGCTCTTGGTTCACTTCTGTGCGTTCTAGAGTCTGCATGTACTCACTCTCGTACAGTTCCCGGCGAGACGGCTTTATCTAGCGCTGTTGATTGTGCTTGGAGCAGTGACGGGATCTGTGCGAAGACTGTTTGAGATGATGGTTCACTCGATCAGCAATAGGTTCAAGATTTTGCCGTCAGGAAGTGTGTGACTTCTTGTTGGAAGAGGGTGCGAAGGCCACTTTCACCACCGTTGGGGCTTACAGGGCAGCTCTGAGGTTGCTGGGATCCATATCCGGGCCTTTTCTGAAAAGTGCCATTGTCTGGTCCTTGCAGTTCTGGACTTGCTCTTCGGGCTTCATGCCCTTTCCTTCACCTGCGTTGCAGGTCCTGACCATTCGCTACGCCATTATTTGGCGCCCCTCGCAAGACCCCCCTCTTGCACCTACCTATTGGCCTTCTGCGGCAGCTCCTACGGTCTCTGTGTATTATCGTTATCGTTCATCCTCCTTCCTAGCTTCGTAGTGTGGCGGTGGTTTTCGAGTCTTTCAGCCGACAGTTCCACATTTTGGGTAGAGGAAGCAGAAATCGATTCTTCTTGTCAGGTGAACCAGCTGGACTCTGAGCACCAAACTGCCCTTATGTGGGCAGCGGCCATGGGGTACACTGGCGCAGTTTTGTTTCGATCGGAACAGATTCGTGATGTAAACTTGGACAAGCCAATTCTGGTGCAGCTCCTGTGAAGGCATACGGCGGTAGTCCGCGGCCTCCTCAGCCGAGATGCGAAGGCGCGGTCTGGAAGATATGCAGGTTCTAGCTAGCTAGCACTCAAAACCTGAACTATGTCGTAGTCGTCTCACCCTCGAGTCGTACCGGTTCGTTTCTCGGGCCTTGTTCCAGGTAGATCTGCCAAGCAAGGGTGGCAAGACGGCTCTGCTTCTGGCGTGCGCAGTCGGCCGCGATTCCATCGTGGCGGAGCCTTGGCCGGAGATTCCGCTCAGGTATCTTACCATGCGGTTGGACATTTCTAAGCATCACACCCCGCACAAGTGAGTGGGGTCGCACGGCAAACGAAAGCATCTGCCCGATCCAGGACCTTCTGGCTGCCCGGGCTAAGATCGAGCACCAGGATGCAGACGGACAAAACGGCCTTTTTGGCGCCGTTCAGTGTGGCAACAAGGATGCCATGTTCTGATTCTGGGTGCTGCGTTGACGTTTCATTCGGGAGGTCCCCAGGCTGTTTTCATGCCGAAGGTTCCGAGTTCGAGTGCTAACATTGCTCGTGGTATCGGCCTGTTGCCACAATAACACGGCAAAGTAGAGCCACATGTCGCCGGCTCTAGTCTGCCAGCCCTGGTCGTCTCCACGACACAGGAGCATGCAACGCCTGCAACGCCAGGTGGTTTTCTGCGCAAGTTTGTTTTCGTGCTGCCTCGCAGGGGGAACTTGCGAGACATGCTTGCCATGTTGGGCCCTAGGTCCTGAGGTCATGTCATGTCATACAATGTTATGCCACGTCTCTCGGAACTGTTCCGTCACTATCTACTATGTCCAACAAGCACTAAAGCACTCATGCAGGGCTACCGCAAGCATCTACCGCACCTGCTGCAACATTCAGGTGTCCGTCACGCTGAGAATCTTTCCTTGTGTTACGTTGTAGGTTCAGGCCGAAATGCCGACATGAACTGCGGCTTTGGGTTCATTCTGTCTTGCCTAGCCTCACTGCACACGTATGCTGTGCATGGATGCCCTGTGTGCCTTGCCCCTGTTTTCAACGAGATTCCTGTGCCAGTGCAGGAGCTCGTTTCCTTGTTGATCCAGCACAAGTGCCCTCTCGAAGCGCACACGCAGAGGCTGGCGGCTTCTTTGCCATTGTAAGCCATCAGCAATTTGCAGGGTCCCCGATCTGTTGTCACCAGGGGGGAGACGCCGCTGATGTACCTGGGCATTTCTAGGCAACTTAGTCCGAAGAGACGGCAGCCTCGAGTAGCAAGGTTCGCTGCCATGAACCAGCAGATCGACTGCGTGAAGGTCCTATGCGCATCCTCAGCTGCCGCTGGACTGCGATTCCACGACTACTATGTTTACAGCTGAAGACAAGACTCCAAGAGCATGGGTCAAGTCAGCACGAGTCTTTTTGCTGCTCTTTTTTTTGCGTTTCCAACTTCCCGAGGATGTAAATGCCGTGGATGAGAATGGCCAAAGGGCTATTGACCATGCCGAGGGCACACTGAACAGCAAGGTCATCGAATGGCACAAGTTAAGCGCTTGTCAGATGTCGGGGGCCGTCTGCATGCTTCGTCGTGAATCGTTAGCAGGGGCGAAATCGGAGAGAGAGAGAGGAATCTGGGGGAAACCCCTGCACCACAGCCCTGAGGAAAGAAAGGAATCTTGAAGCCCCATGACGAATGGGGGCGAGCGGGGGACCTTAACAGTCCCCAATGCCCCGTGGAAGAGAGAGTTGCTCGTCTGACTTTTGACTTGCATTGCAGATGGCAGGTTGTGGAAGTATTGCGGCAAGCCGCAAAACAAGCGAGTGAGAAAAGCTCATGAGCTCTGCGAGCTGTGTGCTTGTTAGCTTGTGGGAATCTGGTGGCACGTGTGGGCGAGAGGAACATCCACTGCCCGTCGCGTCTCATTGCCTCTTTACCTTTGGGCTGTGTCGAAAAGTAAATTAGGCCTTTAGCAGAGTGATGGTATGAACTGGCACATGCTGCGTACTTCTTGGCACGTCGGACAACAGCCCAGAAAATCTGAGACTTGCATGCCAACGGCTGAACGGGCCGCTTAGAAACGAACACTCGCAACTGATCAAGGCATTTGTGGCACGGTGGCACATGGACGATTGAAACCGTCGGTACATGGGCGCATCTTTCTGAGGTCCTGCAGGTCGTTGGCATCGAACGGCCTGGAACTCGAAAGACGGGAAGCGAAGCATGTTGAAGTTCCGATTGTCCCGCGTTGAAGAGGAGGCTCTGACCCCTCACTGCGCTCGTGGCAGTTCGTGAGGGAGCCCTCCCTCGCGGGGTGCAGGTCTCAGCCATGCATAGGCTCATGGGGAGATGCTTTCCATGCTTGCAGTTTTGCATCCTCGCTGCTGAACCTGGCAGTAGCGAACATTGCGAGAGTGTGGATTGCGGGGTGCAGTGTGCCTGTGGCCGTGCTTGCGCGCCTCTTGCTGCCGAGGCGTTCGGCACTGTCCGAGTGGAGCGGGACCAGGTGGGAGGTGCACCCATGGAGGCATTCGGAGGCATGCAGGTTGCCCGACTCTGTAAATCCTGAAAACGCGCCACGCCGGACCACCACTCCAACTACTCAGTAATCATTCGAAATTCGTCAACAGATGTCAACACTAGAAGAGCGGCAGCCGGACTTTTCATGTTGGAACTTCACCTGCCCACCGCAAGCTTTGCCTGGCTCAACAACGCGGGCACTGGGCGTCCTTGCTCGCAGGAGGACGTTGGGGACTTTGGGAGGGTGGCATCAGAGCCGGTACGTCCGGTGTCGGAGACAGTGTCCGTCGAACCGTCATGATGGAGATACTGTTTGCAGACTCGGCACAACTGGCTTCAAGAGCCCCTGAAGGATTTGAAGCCTATGGCAGTGGAGCGCTAAGACCGCGCGCTCGTCGGTGCGCCCCAGATGCATACATGCGGTTCACGGCAGATCATGCACTTGACTCGGACCTTGAGTCTGAAACTTCAGTATGTCTCGAACATCAGCAAGAAGTTCATCCCGTGAAGCACATGCTCCAAGGGTCATGCCCCATCCTACTTCTAGTCCATCGACAAAGTACGGCAGGACAGCAGCTGTGTTGTGTGCAGTGCTAAAGTTCGATCGCCTCAGTTGTCTGCCAAACAGGATGAGGTGGAGCAAGCGTGTGTCAGTCCATAAGAGAGCGTGTGGTGCGAAGTTCGGCGCTTGATGCAGGACCCAGTCCTTTGGACTCGGCCAAGACTTCTTCTCTGAAGATGAAGAAGAAGAGGATGACGAGGCCTGTGCGGTTGGTACATGTCTTTGGGGGTGGTTCTGCATCACCGTTCTGCATCCAGCAAGGCTAGTTCAGCATGGGCATCTGTCGACGCCCCTTTAGTCTTTGTGACCGTGTCAGGTCATCGATGTGCAGCCGTTTATGCGGCCTAGACGTGGCGGTGTCTGTGCCGAGCCATGGACGAAAGGCTACTACAAGGACTTCTCCGTTTAAAAAATTTTGGTCACAGACGTCGTAGGTCCTCTCTGTGTGAATGGCAGCATGCCAGCCAGTTGGTCGACTCAAAGGCAGAGGCAGCAACACCCCGCCGATTCAGTGTAAGTCAGGGACCGGCGGCAGCCGCCCGTCGACTGCTCCGAAACAGTTGAGGGTGTGTGAGGGTGCGGTGGGGTTGACATCTTCTGCACTTGATGTGGCCGATATACAGATGCGAGATGCGCACAGGCAAGATGCCTGAACTTGATGCGCGAGCTTGGTGCTAGACCAATGTGGTCGCACAGACGTGTGCTGATGGCACCAGGCGGTCTGTACTTCCTTTGTCAGGAGAAGCTGTGGACAAAGCACTCAGCATGGGAGCGGATTCTGTTCGACACCATGAGGCCGCCTGCTTGTGGGACCACTGAAAAGTTCCGCTTGTGAACAACGCCGTATCTCTTCGGCTTGACACTGGAAGTGCCCACTCACATAGCCCAATCCTTCTGGCAGGGGTGCGACTGTTTTCAAGCAGTTCGGCGACAGAGTGACTTTTCTGCAAGATGGGTGGCTTGTGTAGACCCGCTGACTTAAACGAGAATAGATCCAACAGACCGTGCAAAAGCTGCGGCTTTTGTAAGGACATGGAACGCTTCATTCGACCAATGGTGCTCGAGATGCACAAATACGGTGTCAATGGGGTCTCTTCATGCCGATGAACTTGGAGTGCTTTTCTTGGCTTGTCCGTGAATTTGCCGTGACGACAGCAGCGTCGTAGCGACATGAGGGGTAATTTCCATGACGCAGCTGCCACACGTGATCCGGGAGGCCTTGAAACCCAACAAAACCCGAAAACACTTCTGGTATAAATCTTCAGCAAACCTGATGAACGGCATGTTCGTGCGGAGTGGTGCAGCAGAAAGAAGAGAGAGACAGAGAGAGAGAGAGAGAGAGAAAGAGCGACCGCCTTCCTCCTCTGTCCTGGCAGAGAGAGAGAGAGAGAGAGTTGTGAGTTGTAGGGGGGCTTGCTCCCCTGCATCATAGCCCTGGCGAAAGAAAAGAGTTGTGAGTCGTGTTCCGTAGTGATGTGTGCGGTCTTTCTTGAGCGAGCACTCCATTGGTTTTGCATGCATCCTAATCCCATTGGCACCCACAACAGGTGGGGGCGCACATGCGCGCGGTGGGGAGGCAACTCCCCACCACAGCCCTGGGGAAAGAAAGAGCCAGAGCGTGCATAGCTGGCGAGATGCTTCGCTGTTTTCGGATTCTTGCAGGAAGGAAGGGATGGTTGAAGTATGTAAGCATGACATGTGCAGGGCCAAGCACCAAGGAGAGAGAGACGGAGAGAGAGAGAGAGAGAGAGAGCACGCCTCCTGAGCAATCTCCGAGGCACGCGCCCAGGTGAAGTCTAGCCCATGCGTCCAAAATGGTGGATGAGACAGCTCGACAGAGCGGGGGGCGGGCCTGACCGCTCTCCAAGCCAGAGAGAGAGAGAGAGAGAGAGAGAGAGAGGGAGCACGCAACACTGCCGTATGATGATCTATGCTCGACTTTCACTCCCCGGAAACGCTGACCCCATGCCCTGGAGGGAGAGAGAGAGAGAGAGGGAGCACGGAATCGGAGTACCCCAGAGAGTGCGTTGTTCCTGCCAGCAGCCTATGCCCCTGTAAACGAAAAGCAAATCAGAGACAACAGGACAGACTTGAGATCCGTGCGTGACGTCGTGTGGAGGTGTGCACTGCTGCGTGCATGCCTCCATATGCCTCCTTTACAAGCTGAGAGGAACAGAGAGAGAGCGAGAGAGAGAGAGAGAGAGAGAGAGCGGGGCTTGCCTCTCTTGCCCCTAGCCCTGGCGAAAAAAAGGAGAGAGAGAGAGAGAGAGAGAGAGAGCGAGAGAGCGGAGAGGGGGGAGCTCGCATCCCCGACCCCAAACGCTTTGCAAGCAAGCAAGCAAGCAAGAGAGCAAGAGCGAGAGAGAAAAGAGAGAGACAGAGTGGTCCAGCAGACGGGCTTTTGCGGGGGATTAGCAGTACGTAAGGGGCAACAGAAAGCACACCATGCCACGGCTGAAAGTGCAGTACAGCCAAGCCGTCGCAGAGTCGTAGAGTCAAACATTCGACGGGTGAGGTGGTTTCGTTGTGTCGAATAACGACATGACGACTTGCTTCTTCACGGCATGATCGACTCGAGTCCGTGTGAGGACAGAGAAACCTGCAAAGACAGCTGCAGGTATGCACGTGTGCGGGGAAGGTGGGACCTAGTCGACAGAGAGAGAGAGAGAGAGAGAGAGAGAGAAAAAAAGAGAGAGCCTTAGAAAGCCTGTACATGGTGAAGGGTCAAACCCCTACACCATAGCCCTGGCGCAAGAAAGCCCTAACAAGCAAGCAAGCAAGCAGGCAGGCAAGCAGGCAAGCAGGCAAGAAGGTGAGAACGCGAGAGGGTGATAATTGCTCGGCTCATCGTTTTGGAGTTCTCCCACCTAATCAAGCTGGCAGAAAGAGGAACCACATGTCGTCAGGGTTATTTGATGTGTGGCAGCATTTAAGGAAACTCATCTGCGGTATGACGGGGAGCTCTTCGCAGAAGAGGGTGAACGGGCAGACAGCCTTTTCGAAGCTTGTCTGAACGGGCATGTTGGGTCAGAACCTAGGGGTTTGTGTTGAAGACCTACGGCTGCTAGCATGGGATGCTTTCAACGCCTTTCTCTCTCTCTCTCGCCCTATCTCTCTCTGTCTCCCTCCCTCCCTC
>CAJNDV010032391.1:10742-40678 GCA_905221635.1 Symbiodinium sp. CCMP2456 | reverse complement strand
GGGGGGGGATTTGAAGCTTCAGGGGGCTTAGGCTTAGGCTTCGAAAGATGGGGGTCTTGTGGGTAGAGACTTTGAGAGCAGGGCTCTGTAGGCTTGGAGGTTTGGGGCTTCCGGCCCTGATATCGGGCCTTCCTCGGAGCTCCGGCGGCGGGCGAAAGAGCCCGGGCCACCGGCTTCCGTGCTCTATCTCCCGAGCCTCGGTTTAGGGTTTAGGCTTTAGGCCATCGTGAGCCTCTTATCTTCAGAGGCGAACCCGCAGAGCAGCAAAGGGCCAGGTGCTGGCACTGGCATCATCTCTCCGGAGGCTAGGGTGGTTTAGGGGTTTAGGGTTTAGGGTCTAGGGTTTAGATTTAGGATTTAGGGGTTTGGGTTGCCCTGAACCCTAAACGACCGAACTTAGATCCATGGACCCTAAACCCTAAACGTGTGGAGCCTTGCCGGCCTTGTGCGAGTGTGAGAGTCGAAACCCTAAACAAAAGCTTTCAGTAACCCCTACCCAGCCCTACCCTAAGCCCCACCTGGCCAAAAGCCAACCCTAAACCCTAAACCCTAAACCCTAAACCCTAACCCCTAAACCCCTAAACCCTAAACCCTAAACCCCTAAACCCCTAAACCCTAAAGCCCCACTTCTGAGTGCCGCAACCTGAGGTTGGTTTAGGCTCTGGGCTCCTCCCCCAAATGGGGGTTTCCGAAAATAGGGGACCCTACTATAGTATCCTAAATAGCAGGATCCCTATTATAAGGACCCCAAAATAATAAGGAAACTCCAAAATACTTGCTCATCGACCCCCGAACCCTACACAATGCCCTGCTCCCTGGGACCTTATGAAGGAACGCAGCTTTAAGTTGCCATCACTATCGGGATGCAAATGTCAGGTAGAATAGTACTATTAGAAAACGATGGCGTCCCGAGTATCGTTGGTAGTGTTATTTGTAGTGTCATTCGTATTCAGTAGTCAGTTAAGATTACTATCACGACGGTCATGGTATCGTAGAGCCGGATCCTTAGCAAGGGGCCAGCCTGAGAGGCAAGATGGCGGTGGAACATCTGGGGTGGAGAAGATATTCTCGAACGGTTTGCAAGTCTTCGGCATAAGAAGAGTCATTATCAATGTTGCGACGGCGTCATTGCAAGGTGTCCATAAGCTTACTTGTCAACATGTGGGGTGTAGGCTTTCCGGTTGTCTATTGGACGTATTTTGTACATGGCTCATCATGAGCACAGTGCGCGTAGCGAAGCACGACAGACGAATTCCCCAAACCATAACCCCCAAAGTTCGCAAACCCGTAGCTGACAACATGCGATGAGCAGCCACAGGTTGTAGCAACTGTGCAGATGTAGATGCTTTGGTCTTTGGCGTCTACTCAAGAGGAAGCCTGGAGCCCGAAGCCCTAAAGCCTTATCTAGACTAAACTCTTTCCTTCATGGGAGACTGACCAGATGCACCTGCATCAGGGCTTGATGTGGTTCGGAAGGCTAGTTCGTCATCCGACCCCGGAACCCTGAGCCCGCGTGACCATCTTAGAGTTTGGGCGATTTTGTTATTAAAGCAGCCAGGGTAGTTTCAGTACTAATTCAATGGTTCCTTAGATCCTTGATTGATACAAAATACTGCAGCATAGCCGCAAAGCCGTGTTTTGATTGTTAAGGTGCCCCTGTTCGGGTTTAGGGCTCTTGGGGCTTGAAGTGTTCTGTGACCAGGACGAGTTCAGTAGCTACCTGCATGTTGTCGGCAAGCGCGGCGAGCCTGGCAAAGCAGGGCAGTTTGTCATCGAGGACTGGATGCGGAATTAGTGAAGCCGCTGGCCTACGAGTAGCCAATGAGATATTGGACCATAACTATTTCGGAGCAGCGCCAGATGTGACATGGGACGCATGGGGTTGCTGATATTGATATTAACTTACTCTCCACCCAGCAGAGGAAGAGAGGGCTTCCTGTCCTGCCTTGCGTAGGGGCTTGTGAGCTTCAGCGGTTGGGCCTGGGCTTCCGACAACGAAGCTTACCTGAAAGCTCCACTATGAACCCTGACCTACACCATCACTTCAAGCAGAGGCTACCCGCAAAACCCTAGAATTGGAGACCCCTGAGCCCTAAACATGCTGAAAGCCTTTTAGGATGCCTGCATCCCTGACCTCAAGCCCTGTGCCCCTTAGTCGAGCCTTCTGCCCAGAGAGTACCACGATAAGAAAAGAGGACCGGGCAAGAAAAACCAAAAGTGTAAGCATGGAATGCCAAGAATGCCCATGCCGCCCGCGCATGCATTATGGTATCATTATAGCTTAAGTCGGAGTTCCCAAGCCACCCGTAATAATTTATCCGGACCCTGGCCCCATCAAAGATTCTTCCAAGACACGGCCACTGCCGAGGTCTGAATAGCTAGTCAGCTGTAGTACTTCCTGTGCAGTCCCTCGGTAACTCTACTCTACTAAGATACTCTGACTATGCCCCAGAGCCTTATTGAAAACTGTGTAGGCCCTATTCTGAAAGACCCGCATAAACCTTCAGATCCGACAACTCTCTATACATGCCTTGATGAAACCCTGTAGAAAACGCTACTACTTGATGAAGTGTCCGATGTTAGGAGATGCCCGGGTACTTCCTCATTTCATCGAAGCAGTGGCCCGAGTGGTTCCTCTTTGTCGAGCCTTGGCTGCCGTTTGGAATTTGTAGGGCTTATAGTATTCAGGGTTTATAGGGTTTAGGCTAGAATGAGTAGAAACCATAAAGTTGGAGTTGAAACATTATAACCCTCGCACTGTTAAGGTTACGTGTACGGGATCCTAGCAGAAATCATCCTAAACCCATCTTCCAACTTTCTGCCGTTCGCTGTAGGGGGTTTGGGGTTACGGTTCTTGGGCTTGGGGTTTCGGCTCGAGGGGGTTAGGCTTCAGCTTGTTGTGTCTCTTTTGAGTGTGTGTCTCTTTTGAGGGTTTAGGGTTTAGGGTTTAGGGTTTAGGGGTTGGTTGGGTGCAAACAGGCACATAACCCTCACCCTCGGCCCCAAAAAATCTCAAATTCCCCAAGGCTCGAGACTGTAAAGCCCCAAAGCTGCCCGAGGCCCTGGCCCGCGCCGAAACGCTAAGCGCTAGAGTCCCGTGTTCCCGAAGCCCAGGACCCCTGGAGACTTCAACTCCTGGCCAGCCTACCCGAAAAGCCGTCAGCCCTGAACCGTAAACCACCAACATAAACCCAAATAAACCGCCCGAAAACAGACCGTGAGCTCTACACAACGAAGCCTAAACATGTAAAGCCTAACCCCTAAACCCTAAACCCTAAAAACACTAAAACACTAAAACCTAACCCCTAAACCCTACCAGCCCCAAGCCCACAGCAAGTGCAACCCGAGGATGAGCTGGGCAGGCCGCTTGGGATGCGAGCCCCTTCGTTTCCGTGGGGGGTTCTTAGGATAGGGTTCAGGGTTCAGGGTTGTAGGGTTAAGGGTTTTGTTAGACGGCCGCGCGGCTGACAGACCTCTGAGTCCGCGAGAGAGAGAGAGAGAGAGGGTTAAGGGTTTAGGGGTTAGGGTATTCAGGCGATTGCACAAGTCCTGATGCAAAAAAGGGGTTAGGGTTTCAGAAGTGGAAAGTGTGGTGATAAATATCCGCACATGATCAAGCCTGCGTAAAAAAGGGGTTACGGTTCAGGGTTTAGGGGTTACGGCACCTCAGTCCGTGCTGAAAAGGGGTTAGGGTTCATCCTGCCGGCATACAACCCAAGCCCGTGCTCAAAGGGGTTAGGGTTCAGGGTTTATGGTAGTGTAGGGTTCAGGGATTAGGGGCCTGCAGCTGCAAAAAAGGGGTTGGGATTTAATCATGGAATCATGGACAAGACTCTGGTGGGTTTTAGGTTGGAGATTTGGGGTGCGGGTGCAGTGCGTTTAAGGGAAAGGGTCCCGTGTGGCCTCTTTGTTGTCCGTCACGAAGGGTTTTGGGCTTTGGGGTTTCGGAGCTCCGGTTTCGCCAGCAATCCCTAAACCCTGAGCCCTACACTCAAAACCCTAAACCCCTAAATGTGAGCCTTGTTATTTTTTCGGGCTTGAGGCTGTTAGGCTTCTCAGGACTGAAGAGGTCCTTCTGATGTTATTGCCGCAATGTGCCTCCCACGCCCGATATTCTGCTTGTGAAGACCCCTGTGCTAAGCTTTTGTATTATCATAGCCTCCACAAAAATAGTGACCCTCGTTACAGCGGCCCTTATGAACTTCAGGAAGCTAAACCCTAAACCCTAAACCCTAAACCCTAAACCCTAAAACCTAAACCCTAAACCCAAACCGTTGTTATAGAGAAGCCGTAATCTGAACTCCCAAAACCACCGCTTCAGGTTAAGAGCGGAGCCCGGCGATCCAGGCAGCAAGGGCCATTTTCTTCTGAACCGGAAAATTCCGCAGGACCCGAGAGGGAAGGGTTTAGGGTTTAGGGTTTAGGGTTAAGGGTTTAGGGTTTAGGGCCTTACAGTGTCTGAAAGTTTCGGCTCATGCTAGAGCCAATGACTCACTTACTGACTCACCCACTCGCTCGAACACCCGCTCACTCACTCGACTCCACTTCCGCTCACCCACTCGCCACACAGACACGCGCATGTGTAGATCAAATATCCTGCGTTTGCTCGATCTCTCTCGCTCTCTTATAGTTAATATCTGCCTGCACGCCGATAATGTGCAATCATGCCCACATGTGTGTTTGCTCCCCGTGTACCTGCCCACGTGCAGCACACGTCACTGGAGTTTCTAGGGTGATGCCTTCCGCCCCCAGTAGACTCTAACCAGGTAGCCAAAACCAAGGCAGTCCCCGAACTGCAGATTTTGCCATTTTTGCTGGGCCCTGCTCGCTTGACAGAATGGCTGCTAGGAGTCAGATGGTCTTTCGCGGCGGCCTCAGACGCTGGCTACCTTCCAAACCTTATGCTTATCATCCCCGGAAAGCTCTCGACCTTGAACCGCCGACCTCGCTCAATGGTATCTATCCCAGTACCAGGCCAAGACCTCAATCCTGGAGGTGCTACATAGTGTCTTCGTGGTTGTGAAGCAAGAAGGAGCGACAGTCGTGGTAGCACGAACAGAACTAGGTCTCCATGTGGTCCCCTGCGCCCCGAGTATTCAGATCCTCATGTCAACCTCCGGGTGTCAGAGAGCAGGTCGGGCTGGCAAGCACGGTTTATTGTGTAGGATTTATAGGACCCGAGGAGTGTATTTGTGTAGTTTCGGCATGTTGCGACGGTGTTTATGATGGTTTCTCCTCGCCACTGCTGCTGGCGCTGGTGCTGTTCTTGCCGTATCACACTAGCACTGCTGCTACCGCTGGTCAGTGGTAATCCATGCTAGCCTCATTGATTTACTTTGCGATGTCAGGCAGTGCTCTGCAATACAAACATGGTCACTGTGGTGAGAACGGGAATCATGACAGCACCAACGCTGAAGAACCAAGGCTCCCGCCGATAATTCAGACGATGCACTTTGGCTGCATCCGGCTTGTTTGGTATATGACTGACATTACGAACTGGTGAGATCTTGATGTGTGTATTCACGTATTTGTCACTGTGCAGGTTGCCAGGCATGTCTGCATATGCAAACACCAGGGCAGTAGGGCAGGTCTAACAATAAAGCTCTGAATAGCTCAATACAGACGATCTTGACTCGTTCATTCCTTCATGTTCAGTGTTAATCTCAAGCCGCGCCTCCCCCCCACTCTACTAATAGATGACTAATAGATGCCCTAACCACGAAGCCCTGAAACTCCTGTCCGATTCCTGGGCAGCCTCCAGATGGCCAAAATGTCTTAGTTGAGTATCTCAGAGGAGGGCCTACAAAGCCTAGGCCCTGTTGTTTTGCGCTCAAGTCGTATAGCCTCTTCGAAAGCTCTTGAGGGTTCGAGGATTTCGGATGTCAACCTGGCTCGACGTTGCAATCCAGCACCTGCTGGACTGTGCTGCTTTGGATGTTTTGGCAGCCTTGGCCCGGTGCTGTCGCGCCACTGCTGAAGCAGTGTCGGCTACCAAAGAGGTTCTTCAGGAGCGGTTCGCCAGAGAAGATTCAGAAGAAGGAAGGTGTGGTCCCGAGTTGTATGTTCGGCTCCAGCGACGGCGGCTTCCAAATGGGCTGCTTCATGGGCTGGAGCGATCCACCTGTATTCCCCGCCGTGTAGGAGGACCTGGAATTCCCTCGTTCTATGCAGAGCGCGTGTGGAAGGAAGGCCGGCTGGTTAAGGATGCAGTTTGGGAGACGAACAGCTGGAAGCGAAGTCGTTTTGCCCCAGAAATTCACGAGGTCTGCTCGAGCAGAGAGTACGACCTCGAGCCGCCGAAACCGCTGCAGCTCGACCATCCACTGCTCCAGACCATGCAGGGCCTGGCGATCTACGGCATGCCCTGCGTCGAGCGCACGTGGCAACAGAACGGGGGGCCTCCCCAGGTCACTCTCTTTGAAGAGGACGAAGAGGAGCTGAGAGCACGATGTGATTGGGCCATGGAAGACACACACTCCCTGTTTGCGGCGGTAGATCATTTTCTGTACTAGAACCTCGAACCCCAAACTCTAAACCGCCCATGCCTGCCCTAAGCTTGAGTTCCACGAGGCTGCTACGTTCTCAATCGCTCACGGTTCCCATCTAGTCGGCTTCTTGGCCGAAGGCCAGATGATGTACAGATATCGGAAGAGCAAGGCTACTTGAGCAAGGGCGCCAACCTTGTACAGGCATCTCACAAGCAACATCCGCAGTGATTCAGAAATCGAACCTCGCCTAGGCTCGTCCGAGAGTGCTGAAACCCGAAACCCCAAAACCCTAACCCGAAACCCCAGGTACCTGATTCACAACAAGGATCGCGAGCATTCGGCAGCCATGTCGCTCCTGAGCAATCAGAAGGAGGAGGCCAGGAATTAACTCCCGAATTCGAAGCCCTCTGAGAGTTTTGGGGGTTCGGGGCTTAGGAGGTGGGGTTTAGGGTTTAGGTTTCAGGGTTGGGAGTGGAGTGCTTGTGTGCTGACGTTTTCGGGCCTCGGCTGAAGAACGGCAGAGGAGGCAATGCTGGCAGTCATCGCGTCCGGTTTCATAAACCCTAAACCCTAAACCCTAAACCCTAAACCCTAAACCCTATTCGAAGCCCTCTGAGAGCCTTGGGGTTCGGGAATTAGAATAGGGTATTGGGGGTTTTATTATACTATATGTATAACAAAGAACCCCCCCAACAAAAACATAGTATTGGTAATGATTAAGGCCTCTATATTGGTTTAAGGTTTAGGGTTAAGGATGTAAATGTTGATCAGCACGTCCCATTCCTTAGGCTTGGTACCCTTTTTCATTCACGGGTCTACAGTGGATGCCTGATTTCTAGATCACCCTCGAAGCCTTGCAACCGCGCTAGGCCCTCCAACCCGAAAATCCCCAAGCAGACTGCTTGGAGCAGGCCGTCGCATCCCCTCAGAGCCTGAAGCAACCCTCCATAGTAAATCGCTTCCCCCATTTATTAAGCACTCCCCTAAAAATAAAACCAAATTGGGGCGAATCCTCCCTGCCCTTTAAAGCCTATCTTGCTCGAAATACCCTTAGAGCACAGTAAGAGCAAGAGCAGGAGCAGGAGCAGGAGCAAGAGCAAAAGCGGGAGCATCAGCAAGAGCAGCAGCGAGAGTAAGAGCAAGAGCCGGAGCAAAAGGGAGAGCAACAGCACGAGCAGGAGCAGGCACAAGAGACGCAGCAGAAGCAGGAGCAAAAGCCAGCGCAGGAGCCAGAGCAAGAGCAGGAGCAAGAGCAGGACCCCTCAAAAGTGGCAGTAGAGATAAACATCCCCCTGATTACAAACAAAACTTTCCGGTTGGGTGGAGGGGGCCGGTTTAACATTAAGTAACCTTTAAGCTTTGGGGTACTATCTACATGATCCTAAGGATGAAGCTTTAGTTCCCCTAGAATACTGGATAGCCCTTCAGCCTTCGGCCCAAAAGAGCGCGACAAGCCCGAAAAATTGAGTAGTCCGAAAACTCTGAGAGTGGACATGTTTCTGTGCATTTATGGTAAAACCCTACACCAAACAAGTAAAACGAGCAGATAAGCCGATAAGCCCTATTCAAAATCTCATATGATCATCGTAGAACCTATCCTCTAAATCCTAAACCCTGAACCCCCTAAACCCTAACCCCCCTAAACCCTGAACCCCCTAAACCCTAAACCCCAAACCCTAAACCCTAAACCCTAAACCCTAACCCTGAACTCTGAACCCTAAACCCTAAACCCTAAACCCTATCTTTTTATAGCCCGTGAAGCGGCCTTGGTCAGGTCCGAGCCAGAGAGGTCGCCGTGCTGCAGGCGGCAAGAAAGGGGAGCTCTCCCCTTAAAGGGATCTGTAAGGGTTTTTGGGGATTTAGGGATTAGGGTGTCCCTAAAAGGATCTATAAGGGTTTCTATCAAAGGGGAGCTCCTCCTTAAAGGGATCTCTGAGGGTTGAGGGATTTAGGGTTTAGGGTTTCCTTAAAGGGATCTGTAAGGGTTTCCTTAAAGAGATCTCTAAGGGTTTAGGGATTTAGGGAAAAGGGCGTCCTGTAAAGGATCTATTATAAGGGTTTCTATGTTAGGGTCCGTTTTTAGGGTGCTTTAAAGGGATCTTAGGGGTTTAGGGTTTAGGGTTTCCTTAAAGGGATCTATAAGGGTTTCTATATTAGGGCCCGTTTTAGGGTGCTTTAACGGGATCTATACAACTTTGTTAGGGCCCATTTTGGTTTTAATAAGGGTTCTCTATGGGTAGTTCTCTAAAGGAGCTCCTGCTTTGTGTTCAAAGGGCGCGCGTGGGGAGGTGTGTTCCATCCCCAAAGAAGACGAGCCCTTCTACGAGGAATCCTTACTGCCTTAATGCTACCTACCATCATCCATCCTTTTGAGTTTCCCGATCTGTACCTTAAGAACCCAAAAAACCTACTTTTTTGTAGGGTCCCTATAAATCCCCATATTAGGGTTTATAATAAGAACCTACAAAAAAGTGGGTTTTGGGTTCTTAAGGTATAGCTGAGACGCAGACAAGGAGCTCCTTCTGCAAGGAGCTCAACCCACACAAACACAGACGTTTTTTCGGGTTCTAGGGAGCGGTTTGGCGATTAGGATGCGATTAGGGTTGGGGCAAGAGGGCAAGAGAACATACAAGAAGACAGAATTGCAGACAGTCTGAGAGGATCCCAGGGTTTAGGCGCATTTCCATTGTTTCTCGAGCGATTTTCCGCGTCACCGGCGCTTTCTGAACAAGTTTTCCAGGCAAAGCTCATAGAGCCTCATGTATGGGGTGGTGGTCGGAATCATGTTGCACAGCCCGACAGTTATTCCAAACATCGACCGCAACTCCTTTCCAGCATCCTATGTTGGCTGGTCGCTGTCTGTTTGCCATGCCTCCATTCAACACCCGAACCGTCAAGCAAACGTCCAACAACGGATGAGAGTTGAATCGCCTCTGAAATGAGTTCGTGGTTGTGAACAGCCCTCCATGTAGCAGGCACAGATGGCTAGCGAACGCGCAGCCTCAGAAGCGACTTTGGACGACACCCGGCGCCGCTTGGAAGCAGCGTGACGGTCGAGAGATCGGAGAAAGGATTGCCGAGTTTAGCATTCTGTCGTGTGGGTGCGCTTTTACGCGGCGGGAGGTGCAGAACGGACGGCTTTTCCCTTTTGAGCATAGTACGTTTATGGCCCCGAGAAGCCTGTGACTCAATTACACCATGGGACACAACTTCAACCGCCAAGAAGTAAGTAAGATGAAGGCTTAAAACGTCTAAAGGGCTACTGTGCCACTATCATTCTACACATTTTTGGGGTCCCGGTAGACCCTCGCCCTCCTCTTCGACGCAGCCTGCCAAGGGTATAGGTTTAGGGTTTAATCCTGATGCCCTGAAACCTGCACCCTAAACCCAAAGCCCACCATTGCGGCATGTCTCAATTTCCTGTTCGATGTCTGCGCAGGAGAGCATGGCGAAGCGTGCGATGCGCTCAACCAAGAGCGACGGAGCTGCATTCCGATGACGATGATGATGGTCGCGATGGTGGTGGTGATGATGCCGCTCATGATCATGATGATGATGATGATGATGATGATGATGATCACGGTGGTGATGGTGATGATGACGGCGATGGTGATGATCATGATGCTTATGCTGAAGCTCGTATAGGAGAGGTTCTTGCTGATCGTACTTTTAAGGCCATTCAATGATTCTTTTCTCCCCGGGAGTCCTCATCGACCGGCTTTCGCTGTTGCTGCGTTTGAGACAGCTTGGACTATGACCACGACGACAATCGCACCCAGTACAAACTGCCGACAAGGCTGAAGCTCAGAGAAGTACTCCTAAGTGGCAACCTTTCCTTGTCAAGCCACCATGTGCATTAAACTAATTAGAGTGTGTCTCCTTAAGATTTGCGTGGCCCCTTACTGAGATGTCGGAAACACTCGCCGTGTCGACCCCCGCCTGTACGGGACGGCAGACCCAATCCTGGCAAGGATGCAGCAGCAGCAGGCCACTGCACGTAACGTCCTGGAAGAGCGAGACCGGAACCATTGCAACGAATCTTGGCGCTGGGCAGTAAGGGCAGCAGTCGAGTCCCTGGTGAAAAAGTTTGCCGCTGCACTTACAAGTGTTCTGCAGTCATGCTTTGCCACAGCGACTACAATAGCAGCAGCAGCCAGAACAGCAATAGACAGCAGCAGCGGCAGCAGCAGCAGCAGCAGCAGCAGCAGCAGCAGCAGCAATGCCTTAATTCAGGATGCGGCATTCTGCGGGTACTGGATGGCAGTGAATCGACTATGAGGTGCAGGGTCGAGGTCTTCAGTTTTGCACCACGGTTAGGAGCCTTTTGGGCATCTTGGTTGGGATGCAGGGTTACAGTAAGTGCTTGGGGTTTACGGCATTTTGGGCTTCAAGGTTGTCGGTGTTGGACTCGCCAAAAACGCCCAAAGCTCATCCTCTGCCGGCTGGGGAACCGAGGATGTTGCGCGAAGAGCTGCTCAGTTGCATGGGCCGAGCTGTGTCAGATATGTCATGTGGGGAAAGCAGGGCTTTGTTAAGGTTCAAGTCTCGACTTTGCACAATCAAGACGAATCAACACCTTTCCGAAGGAAATCGCACATTGTTTGATCCTTGCCCAGAACCTTGATAAAACCGCTGAGGAAGCCGAGCATTCTGCTGCCCTGGCTGCCGCTGGGTGCGAGTGAGGGAGGGGCGGGGGGCTTTATCTATCTTTATCTGTGGTAATCCTTATCGATCTTAAAGGGCTTTGCCCAAGGGTCCTTCTTCAGTGCCTTCAACTGTATGGCCTTCTGAACGTTTTGCTTATAGGGTTTTGCTCACGGGTCCTTATTCAGGGCCTTCAGCACATGCCGGCCCGCTCACCGCCAGAACTGTTCTGCAGCCGTAACCCCCCCGAAGCGCTTCCGACTTGGTGGCATCTCACGTAACGGTCTAGGGTTAAATTTAGGGTTAAGGCTTAGGGATTCGGGGTACAGCATTTAGGGGTCTGTGTACTCTGTATATCATAGTCCTTGCTTTAATGTCAGAAGCTCCTGTCTGTCACATCACAGTCGCGGAAGCTTCATGTACCAGACCTCAGAACATAAAGGATTCAGGGAGTGTCGGGTTTACGACTTATGGCTGCACTTGAGTCCAGTAGCAAACTGGGGATTTTGTTGTTGGCGTTATGCATCGCGGTGCTTGTTCAGCGGGTTCCCTACGTCCTTGCATCTTGAATGCCCCAGAGTTTGAATAAGCCCGGAACGACATGCAAAGAGAGGGCTTCGACCCTAAACCCTAAACCCTAAACCCTAAACCTTAAACCCTAAACCTTAACCCGAGTGTCGATGTTTCAGTTGTGGTGCTGAGCAGACCGAGGCCCTGCGACGGCAGATGGCTCCTTGATTGCATCCCTTCGCTGTTCAGGGTTTAGGGTTTAGGAGCTGTCCCCGCAACCCACTGACTCACACTAACTACCCATAGGCAACGCGCAGCACCAGTAGCAAGGGCAGTTGCCATCGAAAGATGCACAGCAAGCACAGGAGTGGCGACGATCGCGGTCCAAGGTATGACCACCACCATGGCAGTAGTAAGTGCCGGTCAAGACAGCGGTCACAGGCATCTGCAATACACCAACAGACGTGGTCTCGTCTATCACCACGACCATGGCAATCTTCCCACTTTGCATGCACAGAGTCACGACAACTCCCATAAAGCTGCAGCCGCAGTGTACTACACACCGCTCATCCCTTCGTAGACGACCCTCCGCTTAAGCCAGGATCCGGTCCATCAGAGCCCGGAGCCCCTAAACGAGGCCCGCACCATAACTTAACCCGTGAACCTCGAAATTTCCCAACATGTATGACTGGAGAGATCCGAGCTGCAAGAGGCTAATATGGGAGGCCTTGATAGTTAGAATAGGGTTTTGAGGTATACTGTGTTTTTCATATAATGAGGAGCCCCAAAGCTGTTTTGGGGTTACTATAAGGGTTTAGTGGTGTGTGTACGTGTTATTGACGCAACTCGTGTCGAAATACGGGCCTGTGTCTCTTAACATTTATGTGTTCTGGTTATCTCCTTGTCATTTCTCTTACAAGTCATCTAATATCATGACTTTGGTTCTGGTCATTAAATCAACGTCCCCACTACTAGTATTGTTATGACTATGGTTATGATCAGTGCCATTAGTAATATTATATAGCAACTTCAAAAACTGTTATCATTGTTTTTGTTGTTATTATTGGAATAGTACTAGTTATAATTATTGTTATGTATTGGTATTAACTATCACTATGATTATTCTGATGATTGCGGGGAGTGTAGGGTTGAATATGCGCGTCTGAGTAATATTCAGAACCCTAAATCCGAAACCTAAACCTTCAACACCCGACTCCAGGCCCTGAGCCCTAAGCTCTAAAGTCCAAACCCCCTCAGGAGGAGGCGCAGAGGGCCGCCGAAGCACATCTCAGGGATGTGAACTGGACCCACGCCTGCGAGGCCGCAGCATTGGTTGGGGCTTGAGGCCTCGAGTTTCGGATATGGGGGGGTTCAGGGTTTACGCTGCTAACCAGCAGCCTGGAGCATGACAAACAGTGAAAATCAAGAAAATGAGGACGAGAGTATATAAGTGGCCAAACCTAGCAAAGCGAGAGGAAGGAGCGATATTGTGGTCGTGGGCAGTAATGTGCTTCTGTCACATGCGCTAGCGGACATTGTCATGGTATTTGAGTCTCAGGACTCCTGGTTCGGAACGATTTGGGGTTTGGGGTTTCGGGTTTAGGGTTTAGGGCCGATTTCGTACACTGCACATTGTGTTGGCTGCTCGAAGCTTTTAACCCCAGGCCCGAAACTGAAACGTGTTTTCAAGTGTCAACAACTCAATACGCTTTCGAACTGAAACTTTCCAATGTTCCAACCTTCAAACCTTCAAGCTTACAGACCTTCAAAATCTCAAAGCTTCAAACTTTCAAACTCCGTGTCTCTCATTTTTTCAAACTGCAATCTTTCAACTTCTCAAGCTCTCAAACTTTCAATATCTCAAACTCTCAAACTTTCAATCTCTAGAACTTTCAACCTTGCATGCCTTCAAACTCCCCGGGTTTCGAACTTTCCATCTCCAGCCTCTCAAGCTTTCGAACTCGAACTTGGGAGCTGCTCTGTGAGCCAGACTGCGCCCTCCGCCTGTTCTCCGCCTTGCGCGACTCCCACGGCGAATGTCGCTGGCACTTCAAACTTTCGAGCCAGATTCCGGCTCAAACCTTCAAAATTCAAGCTCGTGTTCCGGTTCGAAGTCGAAAAATTGAAACTTGTTAACTCTCCAAATCACGTCCAACATTTGATACGTTCAAACTTTCAAAAATCCGAGTTGGAAAACCACACTCGTGGCACCCCTCGAAGCTAAAGGGCTAAGCAGGTCCAACACAAGATGACTGTTCGTGCTGACAGGCGGAGGCGTTTTGTGCAATTGACGAGCATGTGACGTCTTTCTGTCGTGGCCCGAGCTTGGCTGGGTAGCGTAGTAGAGCTGGAGCTGTCGGTGGCGCAGGAGATCCTTGTCGTGTCTCGGCGAGTCATGTTGGAACAGCTTCCTGGAGTTACGGACAAGGCAATGGAGGAGTTGGGCGATGCAGAGCAGCCACCTGTGACAAGTGTCCAGTTGAGTCCTGGAGACCCCGACTTCGAGGACTTCTCCTGCGATGGCGACCAGGCCGCGTTCTTGACGCACTGCCATGCCTTGACGGCTGGCAGGGAGATCCCAAAGCACCAGGTGCTCCAGGATGCTGCAAGCATTCTCGACCTTGAGATCGACTCTGGTGACCGAAGCATCTACTCCTATCCGGAGTTGCATCAGAAGTTCCCGAATGTCCGTCAACTGCTCTACAAAACGGTGGACTGCCGGCGCGTGATCTATGATTTGAGGGGCTTCGGCATGTGCAGGACCTTGAAAAGCCTCAAGCTTCAGCTGTCCTTCCAGACCATGTGCGAGGATGAGCCATCCAAATGTGGAGTCACAGCTCTCGAGCCTCTAGCCGGAACGCTGGAAGTGTTGGAGATAGGTCGCTTGCGGTTCAACGTGGCCAGCGACTTGGAGGTTCTGAAGAGGTTCCACAAGCTCCGTGTGCTGAAATATCACGGGGTTAATGAGGGAGGCCGAGAGCCATCTGTGCTGGATCTTCGTGGGCTCAGCTCCTTGCAGGACTTGGAGTTCACAGAAGCTTCATTTACGGCTGAGACGGCTGCCGCAGATGCCGAGGACGACTCTGAAGACGACAACCCAATCATGCGTATGCTCCATCCGAAGACATTCATGCAGGCGCTCGTTCTTCCAGATCATCTCCCTTGCGTCACCTTCAGGCACCAGTATGGCTCGAGAATAACCCCAGAGCTGCGCCAGCTCCTGCGCACTCACGGATGCGAGTGCAAGGAGTATGTGCCGAAAGAGATGGTTGGAAGCGGCACGCTCAACATGGTGGATGGACCCTAAATTACCCTAAGCCCTACGCCCAAAGCCGCCTAAGCCTTATAAGCGCTAAAGCCTAAACCCTAAACCCTAAACCCTCAAGGTGGATGGCTACCAGCCCGCAGACAGCGAGCAGATCGAGGCCGAGGAGCGGGCGGAGAAAGCAAAGAGCCAGGCCGCAAAAAAGGAGCTTCGCCTTGCTCAGCAGCGGAGGCGCGCGGAGGCCTTCGAAAAACTGCCAGGTTTGACGCCTTCGACCGATGGGAACTTCGAGTTGGGTGACGTGGTCTTCGCGTATGACGGCCAGGACGTCTCGTTTACGAAGCTCTCGGTGAAGGAGAAGCCCGTCAGGAGTACCAGCTTGCTGCACCTGTATCATGAGAACACAAGTCGATTCGTCCACCCGAGCTGCGTTTACCGCAAGGTGCCGGAACTAGGCCTTTGCAGCAGCAAGGATGCTAATGGATGCGAGGTGTGGAAGCAGAAAAGGTCAAAACCACTGCGTGCAAGGCGGGCCGTCAAGCTCAAGCGCCCCCGCCACTACCCGCCGCTGTAGTAAGAGAAACGCTAGGTCGCTAGGTACGGCCTTTTTCCGGTGTGCAAAACGCCGAGGTCCCGTTCTCTTGATGCAGGCAAGGTTTTTGAGAGCTTGGCGAATGTCAAGGGCTCTCATGTGCGGACACGCTCAAGTCGGAGAGGAAACGGCTGCAGTTCATGTATATATGCGGTTGCATCAACTGTGCCTGTGCGACACATCGGGTGCAGGCGGTAAAGGCAGCCCTAGACTTCTCTTGAACTTCCCTGCTTCAGACAACGCTACTGAGCCCCCATGGTCGTCATCACCGTCATCGTCATGATCTTCGTCCATCTCGTCAACCGTCGGCATCACCACGTTTGATTGCTGTGTAGCGCGGAAACAAGCACGGCTCTATCGCACAAAGAAACACCCCAAAGCCCAAAGCCCCAATCCATGCTGCCCCCCCGCCAGCCTTCAAAAATCCGCTCAAACCTCTCACATCATCTCGGAGAGAGTCCGGGCCGTGAGAGGTTTAAACCTCAAAGCCTTTAGCTTGTAGTAGGCTTAAGAAGCCTTTTTCGGAAATCCCGACAATGCCCCCCGGAAACGAAACGAAACCTTCGCAACGAGGGACCTCTGTGCATGCGGGGAGACTCCCAGCCCAACTTTGTGGCCAGGTTGAAGCCCTGCGGGAGCTCCACAAGGACGCGTCAGGGGGTCCTTAACGGGGACGGCAAGCGCACTACGAAAGACTGTAGCTTACGGTACGATACTACCACGTGCCGCATACTACATACTACATCGCACTGCACTGCGCTGCATTAATTATGCTGTGCTGTATGATGCCACTGCCATACTTCACTCTGCCATACGATACTACACGGTAATTTGCTATGCTACCCTAGTGCTAAAGCTAGTGCCAATGCTGATGCTAACGCTATTGCCACATACTCACGCTTTTGCTGTGCTGTGTCAGCTCCACCGTGTGGTGTTATTCTATCCTATGCAATGCCGTGCTTTGCAACACTGTACGACACGATGCAAGTCTATACTATACTATGCTATACCATACTATACCCTAAATCCTAAAACCTATACCCTAAACCCTAAACCCTAAACCCTATACTATACCGTACCCCCGAAACATTTTTCTAATTATAATGGTGCCCCAAGTTACAGCCAGAGTTTCGAGGCCGAGCTCCGGGCGACGATGGAGCGGAAGGCTCCGGCTGAGCGGGGGCTGGGTTCGGGCACTTCATGGGTTTTAGGGCTTTAGGGTTTTAGGGTTTGAGGGTTTTAGGGTTTTAGGTTTTTAGGGTTTCAGGGTTTTAGGGCTTTAGGGTTTTAGGGTTGAGGGTTTAGGGTTCTAGGGTTTAGGGTTTAGGGTTTAGGGTTATCTTTCGGTGGATCGGGTCGTTACAGGCTCAAGTTCCTTAGTTTTCATGGGGGTTTGTGTGTGCTTATCGCTTCTTCACTCGCTCTGTATCGTGCCGTGTGCTTTTGCGCATGAGAACGAAGTGTGTAGCTGCTCTACAGCAGCAGTTTTCTTGCAACGGGCTGCTCAGTATCTCAGCATTCAAGGTTCTTGTTCGCAGAAGCCGCTCTGTTTCGTCTACATCAAAGCTCTAAGCCTTAAGCCCTAGACCCTTATAGAAGCCCTCTAGAAAAAAACCCTAAGCCCCTGACTCCTAGCAGGTCCTAGCATCCTAGTTTCCAGTCACCTGAAACCCTAAACCCTGAAGCCTCGCTGTAGAGGAGCTCCAAAACAAACCTAAAAGCGCATAATGTAGGGGCCTTAGTGATTAGGATAGGCCTTTTGGGGTATATTGTACCATAATCACATAATCAGGAACCTCCAAAATAGTATCGGGGTATATTATACCATCATCATAATAAAGAACCTCCAAAATAGTATTGGTAATTATTTAGGTTCCGAAATTTCGAATCGAAGGATGCGGAGCTCAAGGCAGCCCTTGCTAACCTTCGGCGAGACCTGGAGGCCTTGTCCAGCATTCCATGTTGTGTCCGTTACTTTAGGGTTTAGGGTTTAGGGTTTATAAGGGTTTAGGGTTTAGGATTGGCAGAGTCTGGGTTCAAAAAAAGGGTTTAGGGTACCTGTATACGAACCGCATTAAGAGCCTTCTAAGAACCCTATAAGGATTCTACAAAAACCGTCTAAGAACCCCTGTAAAGAGACCCGTAGACTCCTTTCGCTGCACGTGGCATTGGGTTGATGGGCGAAGACATGGCTGGCGCTTTAGGGTTTCCTCGATGGGTTTAGGGTTTAGGGTTTAGGGTTTCCTCGATGGGTTCAGGCGGTTCAGGATTTCAGGGTAATGGAAGGGCGTCGGATTGGGGCGGTTTGGGGTTTTGCAGTTTGTTTAAGGCCTTTACCAATCCTGGCGTTTTGCATGCACTTGAGGCACTTAAGTCGGAAGCTGGGAGCGGGCTTTAAGGATTCCGGTGGGGTTGTAGGAGCCCTATTGATCACATTGGACTACACCCCTATTTGGGTCGTCGTAACATCTATAACTTGGGTGTGCCAAGCCTTAAAACGAACCCCCTTAACCCCAAACCCTTTTACGCGTAATGCACCCCCGGTATTGGCGAAAGTTGTGTATCCTTCCCCTCCGTAGAATGGCAAAGGGCCGCGACTGGGTCGACTGCCTCGGACTTGCTGGGGGATCTGCGGGATTCTTGTGATGTACGGGTGGTTCAGCAGTTAGGTTCTAAGTCATGATCATACTTACGTTAGCCGTGGCAGTTGTCATCCCACGCATCACTGTGGCAAGCTGCCGTTGTGAGACTTGTGTGTGGATCCGTGCCTGCCTGTGCGAGTGCGCGTGTCGAAACCTTAAAATCCTGAACCCCGAAACCCTAAAACCCTACACCGTAGAGCAATCAAGCTTACCTTGTCTGTTTGGCGATTGAGAGGCGCTCCACGAAGCGGAGATCGCCTCGCTGAGAGGCCTTTTTGCCGAGGCGCACTTGGACCGATCTAGGGCTCCAGTCAGTTGGTTGTACCCTCCAGTCGCCATGTTCGCGCGCAGTCCGCGCCTCCCGTTTCCCTTGGTATTTGCAGTGTTTCCTTTGGGTCACATGCCGAATACACCGGTGGGTACACCGTTTTCGGCACTTGCTCAACCCCACATCGCGCACATCCCGTTTCCCTCGGTATTTACAGTGTTTCCTTTGATTCACATGCCCAAAACACCGGTGGGTGCACTGTCTTCGGCACTTGCTAAACCCACGTTGCGCACATGCCGGAAGACCCCCATCCGTTCACGCAAGCGTTCATGCCGGAACCGCAACAGCGTCACCCCTGACTCCACCCGTTCACGCAGAACATCCGTGCCGGAGCCGTAACAACGTCCACTCCGACCCCATCCGTTCACGCAAAGCATCCATGCCGGAACCGTAATAACGTCCAAGCATCCATGCCGGAACCGTAATAGCGTCCACCACGACTCCATCCGTTCACGTAAAGCATCCAAACTACTGCGACTTGAAGCATGATGCCAAGTGATTGTTTTGACAGAGCGGCGCGTGGAAGGCGCAGCGAACTTGGAAAACAAGTTGCAACTTTTGCACAGCGTCGGGGTGTGGTACAAACCACGAATCACTCGCACAGGGACGACGTTTGCATTATTCCTTCTTGAAGTGGCGTGCGCGAACGTACGTTCTCTTAAAATGGCCGAGGTTTTATGGAGTTTCATGGAGTCTTGCAAGCTTTTTCGGGTTATAGGGTCAATATTTATAGTAGGGTTTAGGTTTGGAGAAGGGTCGGGCTTACGCCCTTTCCTTCGAGTTTGATTGAGGAGCCCTGTTATGAGTTTAGGACAGGATCACGGTTTGAGCAAGAGGCTTGGCGCATTCAGCGACAGAAGTTCAGAGCAAAGGCTTTTGGGCTGACGGCGCGGCTCGGGGTGGGGTGGTTACATTTTCGGGCTACCTGGCACCGGTGAGGTATATCACGCAAGCTGAAACATGTTGGGATGGAAGATGTGATGTGGTATGCATGGTTTGGTTTAAGAGTACATAGTGCGACTGTGTGATATATTGGTATACCGTTCCTACTCGTCTACATGCTTGGAACATACGTAATGTGCCGACTAGAGAGGGAGGATAGCGGGCATACCCTAGCGACTTTTAGCTTCGGCATGGCCTAGAACAGCAATGCGCTGACCGGTGGACTGTCGGGTGTGTATATGTATTCGTGCAATGTACATATATGTACTGTTCCCGCAAATGATTCAGCACATATGACCTAGATAAGTTAAGATGTAGTTAACACATGTACATTTGCATACTGCATACAAGGCAGATCCTTGTCATTACGAGTACACGCTGTGAAAGAAGCTGCAATGCTAAGCCACCTCCGCAGAATGCTTTTCCACATGTTCGCACCCATGCATCTTAACGCTCATCTGTGTGTGTGTGTGCGCGTGTGTGTGTGTGTGTGTTTATACGTGTCTATACGTATATATATATATATATTTTATTTATTCATTTATTTATACATTTATTTATGTATATGTATGGAAATGCATACAAGCACACACACACACACACACATAATATATATATATATACACATACACACACACACACACATATATATATATATATATAGATAGCACCTACATGCCCACTCATACCTTTCACGCCCGTGCTTTCGCTACTTTCCTGATTGAGTCGATTGATCCCTTTGAATTGTCGGGTTACAGAACCTATATGAACGAAAAGCCCACACCCCGCCCGTGAATCCTATATACTCCTTTGGTTTACAATCCAAGCCCTAGAGCAGCGGGTGCCCAAAACCCGCAAGTCCTAGACGAAAAAGTTAGGTCCCAAAGCTGAAACGGAAGCCCCTAAACCCCTAAACCCCTTAATCCCTTAAACCCTAAAGTCTAAACCCCTGAACCCTTAAACCCTAAACCCTATGGGACCCCAAAGCCTGAAACCCTCTCACTAAGAATCGCCGCCCGTAGCAGGAGAAGAAAGTCCTGACAAAGACAATAGATGAGAAGGCAGCCAAGCCTATGAAGTCTTCTACCATTGTAGGATTTCGGGTTTAGGGTAGTGCAGGTGCTTTATATTTCTTTCGTGTGGGGTATTGCAAGTGTAGTGCCTGTAGAGCCTCGGTTTCGTGGTTTAGGAGAAAAGGTTTTCTTGTTTGCAGGCCTGCAGCAAAAACGAGGTTTTTCTTTGAGGGGTGGAGGTTTCTACGGTAAGGCCCGTGTAGCAAAACCCGGTGCAAACCTTTCAAAGCCGTATAGGGTTTAGGGTTTAGGGGTATAGAAGCCCGTCTAAGAGCCCGCAGGAGCTCCTACTTTACGGGCTTAGAATCATTACCAATACCACCCTTCCTATATTGTATTTCTAAAACAATGGACCCCAAAACCCTATTCTCATCATTGAGGCGCCTATATTCAAACCCCGGGCATGACATTGGGGCCTCCGGCATCTGGTTTTGTAATCTGGATTTGGGAAGCCCTCTAAATTAGGGTCCTTTTTTAGGGTCCTAGTCAGAAGGGCGCCTTACTATTTGACGACCTAAAACGAGACCCTACTTTAGAGAACTACCTCAAAATGAGGGTTTGCATCGGGCTTTTGAGGTTTCAATAGGGGGTTAATTTTGCGGGTTACCTAGGATGTACTTGTGCCTGCCATGTTTGGCATTTTTAATTCCCCTGCCCAGACCCGGGAGCATCTAGAAAGTAGACCCCCTTACGAGGAAAGGATACCCTATAGGAGCCCCTTTTCAGGGCTTTAAGGGATCTACTTTGTGGATCCTCTCCGGGGTCTGGGTAACTCATCATCTCAAGGATCCATTTGGGTGCTTTAGGGTTGCCACGCGTTGAGGGCGTCGAATTTATCGTCGCAATCAATGTCGGGGCCTTAATTAATAATTACCTTTGCCTATACCTTTTTTGGGATCCTTGTTATAGTTGTTTGTATAGTATACCCTAAAACCCTATTACTCTTATTAAAACCTCTGGATTAAGAGAATCCCGAAGCCCTTGCCCAAGCAGTCTCAACCCTGGTTTAGGGTTTAGCACGGTCGGCGCCTCGGTTCCTGGCATATGCATAGCCCGTCATAGCCCAGGTGCAAAGGGATTTAGATGAAGCCCCCCCACCTTAAGTTTTAAGGCGTTAATTACTTGCTGAATCATGTGCCCAGGACAGAATCCACCAGTCGGAGTTGGATGCGGTCACCACGGCCAAGGACAGGCTCTTTGAGGAAACCACGCACGAGCTGGAGAGGAAACGAGAGGCTGCGTGGTTGGAAATTAAGGTCTATGGCTTTGGGTTTGCGTGTGCTTATGATGGGAGAGCATTGTTCTGCATGATGGCACATTCTGGGGTTTGGTACATAGTGACAGTTTTTCGGTGAGTTGCAAGGGTGCCCTTGTAGCGGCCCCCGCAGATCAAATCCCAGAGACCTAGCGCCAGACTGTAGAGACTCCGCCTTATACAGCCTAAACCCTGAATCCTCTACACCCAACCCTGCACCATAAATTAACCTGAAGAGCCTACCAAAAACCTGCAACCCTAAATAACCCTCAACCCTAAACCATAAATTCAAAGTAAACTAACCCTAAAATCCTACCCAACCCGACACGAATGGGCCACAAAACCTGGAGCTCACAAGGCGGAGATCCACGAGAAAGACCGGCAGCACGATGAACACCTGCGCCCTGTCATTGAAGAGAGGAATCATAAGCAAGGGCTTGGTGTGGGCTCTATCAGGGTTCCAAAAAGTTTCAAATAGTTTTAAACCCTAAACCCTAAAGTGTGAGTGCAAAAAGCCGTTCTTAGTGGGGAGTGAGTGGGGGTCGCTTCAAGGTGCAGGACTGAGGCTGTGGGCTTCCAAGCAAAGAGAGCTTTAGGGGAGTTCAATAGTATACGCTCTACCTGTAGCCCATCAGGCACGTGGGCCTATAGTAGGGTTTAGATCAGCATTTAGGATTTAGGGGTTTAGGGTTCAGGGTTTAGGGGTTAGAGAGACCTCGTTCAAAAGGGTTTAGGGGTTTAGGGTTCTTCAAGCACTTCAGAGAGACCTCGTTCAAGGAAGGGTTTAGGGTTTAGATATTTTACGCATAGAAGAACCCCAGAGGTGTAGGTCTGCTGGGTTACTGTGCAGGCAAGGCTTGGGTCAAGCACAGCCTAATGCACGGGGGCTAGAGGTCAGGGTATAGGGATGTGTGTTCTTGCAGGAGAGCTGGAGGATGTTGTTCAACTTTAGCCCTTGGCAAGGTTGCATAACCCTAAACCCTAAACTCAAAACCCTAAACCCTAAACCCCTAAACCCTAAACCCAAAACCCCAAACCCAAAACCCCAAACCCTAAACCCCAAAACCCTAAACTCGAATGCGTCCTTGTTAAATTACTCTGTGTTCAGGGGCTTGGGGCTTCGTCCTCGGTCAGGTGGTTGAAGATTGGTTTAGGGTTTAGGGTTTAGGGTTTAGGGTTTAGGGTTTAGGTTTGGACCCCTCGATCCTGAGTTTCCCCGTTTCTCAATTCGCTAAGCTGCGCGTTCAGACGCTTCGCATGCGGAACACGACGCTCAACACTCGCTTTAAACGCCAAATCTCAAACCATACACCTTGAAGCTCTCTAGGGTCACCTCAGCCTTGAAGCTCTCTAGGGTCAGCCTTGAAGCTCTCTAGGGTCAGTATTTGTAGCCAAGCGCTCAACCCGAAACCCTAAAGCTTGCTGTGCGGACACTGTCTCGGCCCCCACCAGAAGCTCAGAAGCGCTACACCGTGAACCCCACGCCCGTCTCAATGAACCCGAACTTGAAAGTACCACAAAATCCCTGGATGTAGGTTCTTATGGTATAAGCTCCACTATAGAACCCTAAACCCTAAACCCCTAACCCCTCGCCTAGGAATGTCCAAGAGTGAGTGCTGAAACCCCTAACCCCTAAACCCCTAAACCCTAAACCCAGCAGGGTTTTCGTAGTGAGTGAGTGCTGAAACCCCTAACCCCTAAACCCCTAAACCCTAAACCCAGCAGGGTTTTCGTAGTTTCTCCACGAGACCCCCCGGAGAGGCAGCAGCTTGCGACTGAGAAGGAGCTGCCTTGCGCCACGTCGCGTTTGTGCGTTAGGTCCTTGGGGTTTAGGTGCTTAGGTGTTTAGGGGTTTAGGGTCTAGGGTTTAGGACGTTTAGGGTTTAGGGGTTTAAGGTTTAGGGTTCTAGCTCAGCCATAAGCGCTGGAGTCTGGAGCTTGGCTGAAGGGATTCAGGGCTTAGTGCATTGCAGTCCCTGCTCAAAAAAAAGGTTCTAGGGTTCTAGGGTTGGCAGGGCTTGTGGGAACGTTCCCAAGCAGAAGGCAGGGCTTTAGGTTCAGGGTTTAGGGTTTAGGGGTTTAGGGTTTAGGGTTTAGGGTTTAGGGTTTAGGGCTTATCGAAGCTCATCTCTTGCTGTTCTGGTCGCGTCCGCTGCTTTCCCGTCAGGCTCCGACTGTGTCGAGGCTTCAACTCCAGAATCCCCTTAAACCAAACCCTAGACCCCAAACCCCAAAACCCCAAATCCTAAACCCTAAACCCCTAAGCCCTAAACTCTAGAACCCTAAATTCTAACCCCTAAACTCTCATAGCCCGCAGCTCCCGGCGCACTGGGCCTTTGAAGCTGTGGAAACCTTGAGCTCGTGAGCAGAAGCCCATCGCACTCTGCACCGTAATTACAGAAGCCTCAATAGTTGCTTGCATTATTCCTTAGGGTTCCTTATCATAATTTCTACTACTTGTATTATTATTCTTTAGGGCTCCTTATCATGATCATACTACTTGTATTATTCCTTCATGTTCCTCTGCTTGTATTATTCCTTAGGGTTCCTCATCATAATTACACTAGCCCAAAGCCCAGTTGAAATGATCAAGGCCCATACATTGAGCGACCCGGAGCCCTCCAAGCGTGACGTCCTCAGGTAGGAGCCTGATTCAGAAACCCAAGTCCTGTAGTCCCGGCATGGTAGGATCACCATGAAGAGCCCTAAGAAGGGATTAAGGGTTTCTGAATCATCTTCCGACATGATACCTTCGAACCCTAAATCACCAACCTGAAGGCCTGAAACCCTAAACCCCAAATCACCAGCCTGAAGGCCTTAAACCGAAACCCTAAACAAAAAACCTTCAATCACCAACCTGAAGGCCTAAAGGGTTTCAAGTTTCAAGCAGCGCTGCTGGAGGACACCACCTGGGCACTGGCTATGTCCAACATGGTGGCGGAAAAGGCCAAGACCATGAAGATATTAACGCCCACCAGCACTTAAGGCTTAGGGCTAGGTTAAAACCTCCACCACCTCATAAAACCCTACATCCCAGCAGCCTGCAAGGATTCGGACTCCCTGGCCCACCCTGGGGTTGACTGCATCCACTTCTGATTGCATCCACTTCTGTCGACAGAAAGAGGAGATCACTCCAAACCCTAAATCCTCAAGCCAAAACAAAGCGAGTTTTAACTTATCATGACAAAAACAGGCATCATAGGCCAACTCCAAGGCCCAGGAAGCCCAAAGCCCCAAGGCCTACTACACAAGCCTGGATGTGTAGCAATGCTATCCCATGTGTACTATTCCTTTACGGTTGCTTTTTGCTTCGTGTGAATATGCAAGAAACTGTACTAAAGCCGCGGCATGCACACCCGCATCCCCTCCAAACACTGCTTCTTGAGTCGTTAAGGACAGAGACTTCGGTCCTAAGGCAGGTTAGCCAAGATGAGCGCAGGAAACTCAAAAGCCAAGTGCCATCCCTAGAATCCAAAAAGCCCAAAGCCTCAACTTAACACTCTAAAACCCTCAAAACCTTTATTAAGCTACACAAACCTTAGCCCTGGATTACTGGAAGTAAAAGGCCACACGAAAGCCCTTCAACTCCTCAAACCTGCATGCCCCGAAAATCAGGAACTCTGAACCCCGTTATATACAAAAGCTTGTTTGTTACCCCATCTAGCATTGTAAACTTTACATGAAATCCTAAAAGGCCCTCCAATGGCAAACCCACGAACCCCAACCTCAAACTTTAAATCCTGCTGTAAACTGTCTTTACCCATCTGTACCCTAGATCGGAAGGACCACTTATAAACTCTAAAGGCCAAAGCTTTCACGCACCTAAACTTTTAAATTTAAACGCCTGAACCCGGTCGGCCACAGCGCTGGAGCCATGGGGGCCCTTGCGGCTTGGCGCTTCACTGCCTTCTTCGCGCTGGCTTCCAGCAGCTTTTCACCACCTTAGGGGCTTGCAAGCATAGGGGGGGGGGGGTAAAAGCAAGGTCAGGAGTAGTATTGTTATGAAGTACCGTGTTTGCATCATCATCATCACCAATAGCATGACTATTCTTGTTCTTGTCTTGTCATTACCATTATAAGCACGATTATCAGTAGTAGTCGTCATCGGCGTAGTAGTAGTAGTAGTAGTAGTAGTAGTAGAAGTAGACGTAGTAGAAGTAGAAGTAGAAGTAGAAGTAGAAGTAGTTGCAGTAGCAGTGGCAGTAGAAAAGCCGCCTGTATGTAGTATCTGGGACCCCAGCAAAGGGGGATTAACATACTCTGGCTATGATGGAACTATTAGCGCTCCTTAAGCGATTCCTTCAAAGGGTTACTGTAAGGTTTATTCTAGTTATAACCAGAAAGCTTGGCCCTTTTTAGTAAAGCCCAAATTATACAGCGATACACCACAGGTGCTAAATAATTAGGAATGTATCGTATCCGCTACAGTCGTTGATGCAACGACCGTATCATGTCAAGGTCAGGCTGGAGGCTTGGGGGATTTTTAGAGTTTAGGTGGAGTCTATAAGGTTTCGTGGGTTCCGTTGAGGGTTTAGGGATTTTTAGGGTTTAGGGTTTAGGGTAAAGAACAGGTTCTAGAAGGTTTCGTACGGTCCTGTTCAAGATCCTCACCGGACCCTCGAAAAGATGTACTTCACAACACCTGCCTCTCCTGAACACAACACCATCAAAGCCTGAACCCCAGCCAGCCCTGCACCCTGAACTACGAGGTGTACCAAGTTTTTCAGACTTGTCCCAGTTGTGAGTCCTGAAACCCCGAATCTTCGAGTGTGTTTCAGAAAATGACAGAAGCCTTCTTGGAAGCCAACAGAGTCAGGTCCTTGCCAGCAGCAGCCCTACCCGGATCCCGACCGCCTCTTCCGCAGCCTTTCGCCCCTGAACCTGTAAAGGACTCTTATAGTAGCCCTCCCCAAAGCCAACGAAACTCTTTACGGGACCCTATAGTAAACCCCAAAAAGTTGAAAACCGGATTAAGGACAGATAGTGCTGCGATTCCCTATACATTACTCTTAAGGATTGAGGCTATTGGGTTCCAACTTTTGGGCTTCTACTGTATGTGGTTCCCCATCAAAGCCAGGACATCCCCCTGTCTGAAGACCACTCAGGCGTGTCGGCCGCGGAGACTCTTGTCTCGTTCCGCCTCCAGGCCGGGAGCCATGACATAAAAAAGGCAGAAACGGCAGTTTAGTAACCCTAAACCCTAAACCCTAAACCCGGTGACATAAAAAGGCAGAAACGGCAGTTTAGTAATGAGGCCTGGCCTAGAGAATTAGAGTAGGATCCTTGTAGGGCCTTTTTCTGCAACAGGCGTACGGAAGCGACCTTGTAAAGGCGGGCCCTGCAGAAGATTTGCGGTTTAGGGCTCAGGGGTTTAGTTTCTGATTCTAATGCTTAGAGCTTATACTAAACATATTATAGGGGAAAAAATATTTTTTCCCCTATAATTTTATGCTTAGAGCTTTACGGGGTCGGGCTCGTATTTAGGGTCCAGTTGGCTAGACTGAGGGCCTTCAGCGTGTGATGTAGGAGCCCTGCCAAGGCCCTGGCTCTTATTCGGTTCTTAAATGTGGCCAGTGCTGTACATGCATACTAGTATGCATATGCATGTTACATCTATGCATACATACCTACATACACGTACATATACATACATACACATGCAGTATGTATGTATGTATGTATGTATGTATGTATGTATGCATGTCTGTATGCATGTGCGCATGTCTGCATGTAAGTATGTAGGCCTGCCTGCATGCATGCAGGTATGCTTGTTTGCATGTGCGCATTTATGTATGTATGTATGTATGTATGTATGTATGCATGTATGTCGTATGTATGTATGTATGTATGTATGTATGTATGTATGTACGTATTAACGTATGGATGCATGTATGCATGTACGTTGTGTACGTATGCATGCATGCATGCATGTACGTATGCGTGTGTATTCATGCATTACATGCAGAGGTACATCACTAACCACATGTGTTTATACACATACACACACATATAGAGAGAGAGAGAGAGAGAGAGAGAGACGGGTTCACCGTCGTGAAATCTTCACAATTCGTGGTGTTCTCCACAGTTGGATTCTGGCGAAGCCTGAAGCCGCAAGCCCTAAATCGCACAAGCCCTAGAAGCCCTAAGCAACCGCTTAAATTGTAAACCCCCCCACCCCATGTTCCTTCCTAGCAACAGGGCAGGCAAACAGACACTCTGTACCTCCAACAAGGTCCATAGACAGAGCAGATGATTTTAGGTCATAACACTAAAAACATATAAAAATCATCACCATCATCATGAGAGTTATGATAGTGTTACGAATGAGCAGTGCTTAATATGAGAGCAGGCCGGCGAGTTTATGCAGCCCATTGGAACTACCTCCGCAGCTTACGAGCCTACGGTCATCACCAAGCATCTGGACCATGATTTACCGGGGCTATTTTGAGGGTTTTTGGGTTCCTTAGAAGTTAGTTGTGGGTAGAGCTTATTTCTTCCGGTTCGGGGAAGCGTGTCAATATGTGTCAATCCTTGCAGAGCCCTAAACCCTAGAGGAAACATGCCAACTAACCCGAAAAGCTTCTTAGAAATTGAACGCCAAACGCCCGGAGAGCGTGAAAGAGCTTCAATTATAGAGGCGAGCACTAGACTAAACCTGGAGGCCTAGAATCCACCCGAAGCGTGCCGGGCACGTAGTGCACTTTTCCTTTCAGGTTCCACAAAGGGCAAGACAAGGCCGAAACCCTAAACCCCTGAAGCCCCGAACGCTCAACCCTCAGAGCAAGTTGAGCCCTCAGAACTGCAGTGGTGATTTTCAGCTGCATCTGCAATCCTGGACAAGAGGCGCTCCAAAGAAAAAACCCTAAAACCTGACGAAAAATGAGCCTTGCCTGCCTTGTGCGAGAGTGAGAGACCCCTAAACCCTAAACCCCACGAAACCTTTAAAAACCCAGGCAGGGACAGCTGGTTGCCCGGGGAGCGGCCACCGCCTTGTCCGCCGATTTGAGCTCAAAGGTGTCCTACAACCTCCCGCCTCTCGGCTTTTGTGTTCATATATAGGGTTTAGGGTTTTTAGGGTTAATTAAGGGGTTTAGGGTTTAGGGTTTAGGGTGCTCTTGCAGGCTGGATGCAAAAAGAGGGTTTAGGGTTTTATAAGGGTTGCTTGAAGGGTTACCATCAGGGTTACTACAGGGTTACCATCAGGGTGATTCTAAGGGTAAAGTTGCTAGAAGGGTCACGACGGGGGCTACTTGTGAGGGCTCAAGTGAAGCCTCCCGCCTCCCGCTTTTATTGTTTGCTTGGGGCCGTCTATAGCAACCCCATATGGAACCTTTAGGCAGTGCCCTTATACTGCCCTGAAGTGCCCTTGGTTTCAGGGCTCTGTCTCTCTAAGGGTTTTCGGGGGAAAGGTTTCAGGGTTTAGGAGTGTAGGGTCCCTGTCAGTCTCTGCTGAGAAACTCAAGAGTTCACCTGCATGTTTTTGTGTTGATAGTGGTTCTAGATGCCTGGCTCAATGTTGCGAGGCATGGGAAGTAAGGGCAGCAGTCGAGCCCCTTGTGAAAAAAGGACTGTAGGGTGCCCTTACTCTAAACCCTTAGCCGACACCCGACCTGAGCCCAAACCGTCGAACCCCAAACCTTTGAGCTCCCGAATCGATAGAGCCCGAACGGTAAACCGTGAGTGCAGAAACCCCATGAACATCCAACAACACCTTCAACCCTAAACCCCCGAACCCCTAACCCTCGCAATGAGCTTTGATCTCTGCAATGCTAAAGGGAAAGAAAAGCCCAAAACCCTAAACCTCTAATGCTTCAGCAGCCCCAAAACGTCCAAGGATAGAAACCCTAGGCCCTAAACCCCAAAACCCTTAGCCCTGAACGCTGAGTGCTAAACCCTTCCGAGCGTGAGTGTCAAGACTCCAAAACCGCCAAGGATAGGCAAGTGGCAGAACAAGTCCACTGAACCTCGCTCGGTCCGGCCACTCAAGGATCCCGGATTCCGGATACTTCTCTTTGGGGTTCCGGTAAGGGTTTAGGGTTTAGTAGGGCTCCTTTAAGGGTACTCTAAATCAGGCGCTATAAGAGGTTTGGGGCTTTAAGGCTTCTGGCTACGGCTCAAGGCTCAAGCTACTGGGTTCAGGTTTAGACGTTTCTTTGGCGCCATGGATGATCAGCTTGTTGTTCACGAAGAGGAAGGG
>CAJNDV010032391.1:0-10642 GCA_905221635.1 Symbiodinium sp. CCMP2456 | reverse complement strand
CACGCGTTCTGGGGTGCTGCTTTGACTTTCGAGCTTCTTTGCACGTTCAAGCATGGCCAATTGCCTGTGCTTAACAACTTCCCGTCTCGAAGCTTTCCTTCCCGGTCTTCTATATGGTATTTAAGATCATAACTTGGGAGGAATCCAGCACTCGAATATGCTGCTGACCTGTTAGATCCTTATCTACTTACCAACGGCGGTTAGATACTGTCGAACAGCCCGTGCTGGAGCTTAAAGCTGTGCCTTCGCATGCCTCTTGTTTCCGTCCTGGTTGAGTCGCTGCAAACCAGATGCAAAAAAGGCTTCAGGGAGTCAGGCGCAGGGTTTTGTTTCAACTGTTGTTGCTTTTGCGGTTTGAGTCTAGGGATTTTTGGATTACATTCCTAGGTAGCATTACGGAGACCCCTTAAAGGGGATGCTTCTTAACCATACTTATGGCTCTCTTACAAGGGACCTTATTGAGATGGTCTACATCCCCAAGGGTCCCCCTACTCCCAACTCCTACTAAACCCTAAACAGGGTTTCGGTCTCGTCCTTGCTAAGTAGAGGCCCATAAAACAGGGTTTCGGATCGTCGGCTCGTTGGTTTCGATGGGGGCTGCGGCTGCGGGGGCTCGGCAAGAAGCCATCATTCGAAGCCCAGAAGTCGGAAGTTGGGAAACCCGGACAAGGCCGTGCAAAACTGGGGTTTAGGCTTTAGGGGTTTAGGGTTTAGGGGTTTAGGGCTTAGGGTTTAGGGTTTAGGGGTTCAGGGCTGGCGGATGCGAAAGCTGGCTCCGCAGCAAAGCTGCTAGGGCTGCTTGCTCCAACTCCGGGCGAGTGGAAAGCCTGTTGCAAAAAGGGTTTAGGGTTTAGAAACCCCCAAGACCCCTACACCGCCCTTTCGAAATAAGGCCCCGCAAGAAGAGTCAAAAGCTCAAACAACGCCCTGCAAAGTGCTGATCAGCCCGCAACCTTCAAAACCTACCTTGACCCCAAGTAACCTACCTTTTTAAGGGCTTGTTATGACCTGGTCGAGCGCGAGTGCCAAAAAAGGGCTTGTTTTAAGGACAGCAGTTTATGGAACCTGAATTAAAAGGTAGGTTCCTTAGGGTCCAGGTAATTCCTAAACCCCAAACCCTAAACCCTAAACCGCAAACCCTAAACCCCAAACCCTAAACCCCAAACCCTGAACCCCAAACCGAAACCCCTAAACTCAAGTGCGAAACCTGGGAAAGCCCGTAGGATGGTGGTGTGGCCGTGGTGGGCTGGTCCTCCAAGCAGAAATCTTACACAGTCTTCTTGCTGCGAGGCTGGCGTTCTGAGTTCAAGCTGGGGGCGTTGATAGTTGGAACAGGGTTTGGGTTTAGGGTTTAGTTCCGGGTTCAGGGTTGATTCGCGCTTCAGTGGTTGTTTCAGGCTAGAGTCAGAGTTTACTTCAGCGTTGCCGGGTTTAATCCAGAGGTTTGAACATCGGAAAGATGAGCGGGTCTCGGGAGATTGAGTGGGATGTGCCCGGCTCTTTTGGGTTTAGGGTTAAGGGTAGACTGTTTCGGACCATTTGAACATCCTGAGTGTTTTGTTGCTCTTCCTCGGCGGCCGCTCCTGGATACAAGCTAGCGCGCAATATCGCATTGTTCCGAGCAGCATGCAGACGCGTTCCCTGGGTTTGGGTACAAGCGCTTGCCGCGGGTGTCCGCAATCCGGTGCGCCTGAACATTACGTGTCTGAACTCGCTTGCGCAGTCCGTGAAGTATTTCCTGATGTAGCTGGACCTCACATACACGGTTTCCATTATTATAGATCACCACATTTTTGTCATGGTTGTGTTTTGATGGTATCAGGAGCTTTCACCGCACCCAGACCCGTACCAGGCTTCAACAAGTGAGGAGCGGTGTCGGCATTTTGTGCCTGCGTAAGGTTATCGTAGTGGAACCCTCAAAGCGCCATACCCGTAGAGTAGAAGACGTTTCAGGGTTTAGGATGCCGGGGCTGCCCAGGCCTATTTCTAGGGTTCAGTCGGCTTTAGTTAGTGTTTTGGAGTGCAGGGTTTGGGGCACGATAGAGGGCCTAATTCCTTATGGATCCTTCTTATGTTTGTACCGTAAAAGGGGCCCAGAACCCCACTCTGATTATCAAGGCCCCTCTATCATCTCAAAACCCCTCTTCGAGCTCCGAGGGCCCTCGAGCCCTGCGGCCCTGAACCACTGAGAGTACTCCTATACCGTAAAGGAACAGTACCTGATGTGACCTTCAAAGCAACACTTATAGCGCCATCTAGGGAACCCTTAGTGGACCCTGAAAGCCCGTAAGTTCTCGTAATATAGGGGCCTAAATCATTACCTTCTTTATTATGGTTATAGTATAATGGGCCCCAAAACCCTATTCTAATTATTCAGGCCCCTATATCATGCCCCAGGGCCCTTGGAGGAACGAGCTTTGCCTTCGGCGCGGGAGTTGCTAGTCAACTCTTCATTGAGCTGCTGCCAGACGGACCGAACCACGTGGCTTTTACTTGTAGGGATATGCAGGGTTATGCAGCTTAGTAGGAGGGTAGGTGGCTTGTGGAAGGGTAGAATCCCTACATAATATGTTAACCTTCAGCTTTGCCCACATCTCCCCGGGCTCATGTAATGTAACCGAAACCCTAAACCCTAAACTTAACATGTAAACCAAGCCCGTGACATGGAGTTGGGGGCTCAGGGCTTGGGCCAATGCTTCAATCGGAACTCTCCTACACTTGAAGCTCCAGGCTCCCCCAAACCCTAAACCCCGAAACTCCCCGTAACTCCCCTAAACCCTAGGCCCTAAAACCCTTCCTTGCCAAGTAGGAGGGAAAAAGCCCCAAACACCCCGAAACTTCTCCAGCAGGACCCAAACATCTGGGAGCTAAGTGACGGCCTGGCACTGGTGCTGACGGGGGAGGTGGAGAGGTGTAGGTTTCTTGTGCGTGATCGTAAGTTATACGTGAGTCCTGCCTATTCAGGGTTCACGGCTTGATGTGGAACGCTGATGAATGTGCCCCCTCCACATAGAATCAATGTGCACTGAAGTATTCCTTGCCCGGGGCGTCATGCCCAAATACTAATAGTAAGCAGTAGGAGTAAGAGCCATCGTCGCAGCCACAATAAGACTCATAGCCATAGCCATGGCCATAGCCATTAATCGTAGCCATAGTCACAGGCACAGGCAGGGTCACAGTCATTGTCATGATTATGTTCATGTGACCATGATAATGGTCATGGCAATGGCATGGGCGTCAGCAGTAGCGATAGCAACGACAATGGCTGGCAAGTTCAATAGTAGCTTTCTTCGTAGCAGCATTAGTAATGTGATGGTAAGAACCTTGGGCCTTTGCAACCTTCCGGCTTCGGCGAAGAAGCCACTGGACCGGGTCCTTTTTATAGATATAGTATAGTCCCCCCCGAGCAACGTAAAATTACTGTGGTGATGTTACGTTGATGTTGCATAACACAGTGGCAGAACCCAACACGGCACTTGATACTGTAGATGCTTGGACCCGGCAGACTAAGCCTTTGAGCAGCATAGCACAGCAAGCAATTTTTGGTACACCTTACATACGATCCCTGCAAGAATCCTTGCTATGGTATTTCAACTTCATGCCTCGTAGGAACCCTGGTAAAAAGGAAGCCATCTTGAAAGTAACCCTCCACCCTAAACTAAACCCTACAACAGCCCCCTCAGGTCGTCCTATGGAGCTGGGAGGCCGTCCAGCGCGGATGCACGCCAACCTCATCCTGGACAGCCTGGACGAAAAATTGGACGACTCTCTCCCTAAACCCTGAACCCTCAACCCTTAAATGCGAGTGCCCGATTGAAACCCTAAACTCCCAAGCCCTGAGACCTAGACCTTAATCCTCAAGCCCTGCGCGCTTCCATGGGTGCGTAAGGGGTCTTGCAAACAGACCTGTTCTGGTTCAGTTCTTTAAGAGAGTTTTCTGTAAGGCTTTGGGTTTTGCTTCGGGGTCTGTTTAGGATTTAGAATCAGAGCTCTCCGAATTAAGGCCCTTCCAATCAATGGATATGAGTTGATTTTTTTTTTTTTTGTGTGTGTGTGTNNGTGTGTGTGTGTGTGTGTGGTTTTGGATTTGTTTTAAATGCGTGTGTTTGTTTGTGCTTTTTGTTTTCCGCTTTGACTGTGTTGTTAAGGTGTTTTTGTTGTTTTGCTCTGATTGTGGTTGTTGTTAGCCTTCAATTTTGCATTTTTTCGTGTTGCTTTTCTTGTTTGTCCCTTGTGCTTTTTGCTTGGCGAGACCTGTTAGGAAACACTTCTTGATACTGAGCAATTGCTGTTCGAGTTTCCCGTTTCATACTCTAAATGATCGTTGACGGCATGTCTTTAAGATAGATGATCAACCGGAATCGCCAAATGAGGATGGGCGTGATTAAGACATTAAGATGTATGATGGGTCGGAGTTGCCAAATGCGCAGGTGCGATTAAGATATACGCTGAATTGGTATCATCAAATGAGGGGCCGTTTAAGATAGACGATGAACCGCAATTGCCACATGAGGGGGCGTGTTTAAGTTTTAGTAAGAGATGTGATGAACCGGTATCGCCAAATAAGGGGGTGTTTTATTAGTCTCCCAGCAGCAAACCAACTAACGCAGATGGGGCTTAAATTCTTGCAGGGAAAAGTTTGGTGATAGCCTGTGGTATCATCAGAACGGGTGGGTAAAATAATTTCTGGCACCATCGGGTTCTCTCACAATACAGAAGGAAATTCGTTTGACACAAACCCACACACCCCGGTGCGACGCGGCGTCATCAAAACATGTATAGGTTGTCAGCAACCCTGCAGGAAGATGCGCTACACCGTAAACCCCCCAGAAACCCTAAACCCTAAACCCCCCTAAACGCCCCCTAAACCCCCCCTAAACCGCCCTGAACCCCCTCTAAACCCCGGTTTGCCATGGGCAGCACCCCGAAAGCCCCCAAGGATCGGCCGCAGCGCGCCAGTCCGAGGCGGCCTTGCACTGCAAGCTTGCGCCTGAACCGCCTCGTACAGGTTTAGGGATTCTTAAATGGGAGTTTCCGAAAATTAGGGGTGGGGCCTTTATAATAAGGATCCTATTATTTAGGGTACCATATTAGGGTCCCCTATTTTTCGGAAACCCCCAAATCGGATCTCTGAAGGGCTCTAGAATCTAGAAAGAGAACTTAGGTAAACTATGTTCGTAAGAAGATACGGCAAAGGTGAAGTGCAAGGATCACGGTAATTCTGTAATTCGGCATTTTATCTGTCTAGAAACCTTAAAACATCTATACTATTTTACAGGACCGTGGAAGAGCAGTTCAGGCGCTTGGACTCCAAGCACAGAATGTCGCTTTGTGATCTTACGGACGTCGAAAGGAGGATCCAGGGGTGCATTTTGGCTAGGCCTTACCGTTCAGGATTTAAGCATATTCAGGCCCATGAAGCGGCTGCAAAAAACGACCAATCACATGCTAATGGCCTAGTGTGCAACAGCTTTTGTCTTCGGGTCCGTGAGGAGATGGCATTTCTAGTGTTCTTCTTGGAAACATCTCGATGGACCATGCCACGGATTCTTTCGCCGAGCTAACCACGCTGTCTGGTGGTGGTTTGGCCGTCGCTACGAAGTCCAGCTCCTTCGGTGCTTGTCACCTGAACATCTCGGTGTTCAAAGCAGCTGCCCTTGTCGAAGGAGCTCAGCCCACTGCACCTGGGCTAAAATTCAGGAAGCAGGCTCGAGTGCAAACTGCCATAGTAGTAAAGTACAATACTTCCAGAAATCCCGGTTATGGTCATGTAACGTCATGTGAACTGAACATTTCAAGCTTCACCTTGCCGAAAACCTTCATAGAAGCCATGAAAACCTCCATAAGCTTCAACCGCGGTAATTTAGTTGGTTAACGCCTGTGAAAGGCCCGTACAAATTTTGTTTCAAAACCATCAACTGACCCGATAAAGCCCACACAAGTGCGCAAACAAGAGCCCAGGCACAGACCTCAAAATTACTTCTTCGTGATGCTTGCGAAGGAGCGCCGCTAGTGACGGGCTTCTTCGCTCTTGTTCATCAACAATTTTGAAAAACCCTGACTAAAAGCATTTCAGGTTGTCAAGGACTGGTCAGGGTGTTAGAGGTGTTACCTCATGTTAATTCACGTAGGTTATCAGGTAGCATTGGCAGGTTATATATCATGTCGCACGGAGTATGCTGTTGTTGTCATGGGAGCTGAATGAGGCAGGCTTTTCCAAACTATCATGATCCGGGTCTTTACTTGAAGGTTTGATAGGGTCTTGATTGGTGTTAAAGAGCTTGTTTGCAGGTACTGGAACAGGGACTTTCGGTGAGACAAAAAGCCCTTATTCTCGTGACTGCATCAAGTCCTATAAACAGAACCCAGGCTTTGCAGACATTGCAGACGGTGGATTTGATAGTTTGGTTGTGCTTTCAGCAACCAAAATCAACATCTTTCCTGTCATACGTGGTCTTCTGGGCGAGATGATCTCCTGGCCTCTGCCGCTCTCAAATGAGCTGCCGACCGCTCTCCTTTCGTTGCCAGGGAGCTTGTGCAAGAATTTAGCCGCACTTTTGTCGAGTATGCAACCGCCAGCTCCCCACCCCCAGGTCAAGGACGAAGAATGCCGATTTTCAAGACGCAGAAGGCCCCATAGCCCAAAGCTTGTTCAAGCCGCCCAGGAACATTCTTGTGGTTGCCTCCATATGGTCAATTTGGCTTTTACAGCTCCACCTGTCCGCACCTCCCTACCCGTTGGGAGACCCACTCAGGGTGGCTCTTTTTGAATAATAAGCTCCAGGGTTCGAGGTTTCACTTAGAGAAGCGCTCAGATCGGATGATAGGATGCTGTAATCGATGGCTCAGGTTAACGATGGCTCTGAGCTCCTGACGGAGATTTTCTCTTGGGGCCACCAGGGATTGATGGTGTACAGTGACTCGGTGCTTGTTAGGGAACCTGAAGACACCCGTTTGGTAACAAACATGCAAAACTGCACTGTCCGTATTATGGTAGCTATAAATCCCGCAGCAAGAACCCAGGCGACACCTACTATTTCTTCAACTATTCTTCGGTCAGCAAGGGCTCTCCGGAAGAATGGCAGAACATTCTGGGCACGCTGGGCGGCTACGTGCGTGTTGTCGTGGGCGTCGGAAACGGCGCTGTTGCCGTGGCTCCCAACCGATCACACCCGGAGTACTCGGCCCTGTACTTCGTGACAAACTCCACCCCTCATGGGGATTGGCAGGCAGCTGTGTTGGGCAACCTCACTTCTGCGGCTGTTTCGACTGGCACCTCAATCGTGGCTTTGTCTAACGACATTCTGGTAGTGCCCGATATTGGCAACGGACCAGGCCTCAGGGATGATCATCCCAGAACCTCGACTTTTGTTTTCCAGATGGTGTTGCATCATCATCCTCATCCTTCTACCCCGTGCTCTCTTGTTTCATGTGTCTGTTCAATTTCCGAGGCCATTGCCTCTTTTACGACTTGTCGGCAGATGCCATCGGCCGGAAAGAGAATGTGCAAGGCCACCGGGCCACACAGTTGGGATTAGTTGCTACTGTAAAGCGAATCCTGTGCAGCCTACAAGCTGATCATGGAGTTCACGGTTTTTTTAACGTGGATTTAGGCTTCTGTTTTAGTGCATGGCGCGACTTCCATCCAACTACCCTTGGCCACTATGGAACCTTAAGCTTTAGGCTTTAGGGTTGAAAGTTCCTAATCCGCTAAGCCTGACAGGCAATGTGATCACGCCGTTCTGCATCCTTCTGGCGAACGTTTCGGGGAGTTTGCTCGGTAGCAGTGCCCAGGGGGACCTTGTTCTGGCCGGATCTACGCCAAAGTCGGTCCGATTGCTTCGCCCCGGGGTTCTTGTTCAGGCACTTTGTTCGTGTTTCTATACTGACGATATTAGGGAAGAACAAGATATATGCTGTATACGATACATACTCTGAATACCATGCCTGGAGCAACACCTAGGGATTTCATTACTATGGGTCCTTATAAGGGTAAGTCGACGTCAGCTCTCGGGTCATAAGAGCCCAGGTGCAGCTGACATTGCGCACTGTCGGTTTTCTTCCTTCTTGGAGTTGCAATCCACGGACGCAACGCGGGTCTACTCAGACGTGTCCCAGTTTAGCCAAGGGCCGGTCCGTGCTGTTTCCTGCTGCGGCGGTGGCCTTGCAGCCATTCATTCACCAATTGCTACCAGGAAGCTTGGCTTGACGCGCTGGAACGGTAGATTTTGAATCTGGTCTTCTGAGAAAGAAGAGGTCAGAGACCACAGTCGTTACTAGAAACACCCATTAAGGAACCGACAAACAGCAGCAGCAATAACAGCAACAACAACAGCAACGACGGCGCACAACCACAACCACAGCCATAATCACCACCAGTCGCAATTTAAACCGCAACCGCAAACACCAAGCCGCCGCCGCCGCCACCGCCACCACCGTTACCACCGCCACCGCTACCCCCCCCACCACCACCACCACCACCACCACCACCACCACCAACAACAACAACCCCTTCGCCGCCGCCACCAACAGCAACAACACCAGCAGTAGCGGCAGCAGCAACAACAACCATCACCACAACAACCACGACACCACCACCGCCACCAGCACCTGCACCAGCACCAGCACCTGCACCACAACAACAACAGCAACGACAACGACAACGACAACGACAGCGACAACGTCAACAACAACAACGACGACGACAACAACAACAACAGCATCTGCAACAGTAAGACCTACAACTACAACATTAACACCAACAGCAACAGCAACAACAACAACAACAAGGAGGCACGTATGCCACTCGCCGCCCGAAAGGTCTTGCAATTTACGGAATGCATGTGACTGGCACTGTGGCTTTGCAACGAAGAGGCTTTAAAATAAACAAGTTTTCAGGCACATGCGTGTGGTCATACTTTGCATGCAGGGGCATGGTAAGTGAGAGGCACAGCAATGCAACACGAACGGCAGGGGACGAACGGAATCAAGCTCCCCCCCCACCCCAAGCCAGAAAACCCCGACAATACCGAGAAAAAAAATACAAACACAACAAAAGCATCAGCCATCCCAAATCGCAATAGACCATGGACGTCATTAGGCTTTGGCCATGGATGCTTTGCACCCAGGGCAAAAAAAACGTCACCGAAACGACCCCTGTATTAGACGTCCGCAAGAAAACCGACGTGCAAAACAAAACGCTTAACTCACGTTTCTGTACCGACAGCTTCGAATGCGAACAACGGGCGCAAACCCCCTTGAGGACCTCGTGCCTTTATGTTCCCGACGAAGACAGCTTGGAGCGGAAGCAGAACATGTTGTAAATACCGCAGGTGTCTGCCTTTTCGACAACATCGTGAACCAGAAAATGCTGCACCTTACCTCATTTGGAGGACCCGTCTCGTCTCCACTGCAACCGCAAAAAGGAATAGAAGATGCACGAACACTCTGTAAATACCGGTGAACTTGGCTCCCTCCCGAAGCTGGACATCCGACCCTCCCAAACCCCACCCGGGCGAAAGGTGCATATCTTTCGGCAACAACAGCAGCAACGAAAGCAACAACAACACACAAACAACAACAGCAACAGCAACCACAACAACAATAATAACAACATCAGTAGCTGGTAACAGTACCAGCAGCAACAACGACAACGACAGCAACAGCAGCGACATCACCAACACCATCACGACCACCACTACGGCATCGCCACCATCAGCAGCAACAACTGCAACAGCAACCGAGACCCAAACCCACCAAAAGGCCTGAACCGTTTCCCTAAAGTCTGAACCCTAACTGCCCTAACTCAAACGTTACCTTCGTAAAAATTAGTAAAGGCTGAGAAGCACTAAGCCAGCTTGAGCATCTGGTGCTTCATCCCGAGTTCTGTCGCACAAACTTGCTGGTCTTTTCTCTTCTGTAGCCTGTCCTCTAAAAATTGAGGCCTATGTTTCGCTGTTCTGCCACATTTTTGCAGCTTCAGCATTTACAGCTTGAGAAGCCCACAGTGCGAAGCCAAGCCTCGAAGGCCCTGCAAGTCTTCTAGGCTTGTTGTTTTTGTTGTCTTTCGTCTTCGTTTACTTGACTTAACTCGTTGATTTGTTTCCCGAAGTTGTGGCGCCTGAAGGCCCACATAGGTTTTTTTTAAGGGTTTAAACAAATTTGAAACCCCAAGTCCCAAACCCAGGAAGTCCCTGCTCCCCGACCGCCTCTCGCTGTTCAATGCTTCGGTGCTTGCAGACGGCGGATTTTCGGCCGAAGATCTGGAGGCCGGTGGTTTAAAGGTTTAGCATTTGGGGTGCGTAGCTCAGATTTGTGTTTCAAGGATGTTACAGCTTGATTTTGGGGCTTGGGGTTTTAGGTGGGCTTTCAGGCTCGTCTGAAGGGTCCTTAGGCTATGTTCGGGAGAATGCCGTTCCAATCATGGTCACCACCATCAGCGTCACAGTCGCCATGAGAAACATACTGATGATAACTACTGGGCGACTACTGCTGCAAGTACTAGTGAGTAGGTACTACTGCAACTACTACTATTACTACTACTACTACTACTACTACTACTACTACTACTACTGCTACTACTACTACTACTACTACTACTACTAGCTACTACCACTACCACTACCACTACCACTACCACTAC
>CAJNDV010032390.1:20407-35793 GCA_905221635.1 Symbiodinium sp. CCMP2456 | reverse complement strand
AAACCCTAAAACCCTAAAACTTTAAACCCTAAAACCCTAAACCCCAAACCCTAAACCTAAATCCCAAACCCAAAGCCCCCAAACCCTAAAACCATAAACCCCAAACCCTAAACCCTAAATCCCAAACCCTAACCCCCCAAGCCCTAAACCCTAAATCCCAAACCCAAAGCCCCCAAACCCCCAAACCCTAAACCCTAAACCGTAAACCCTAAACCCTAAAACCCTAACACCCTGAAGCCCTAAGCCCAAAAACCAAGAAGCGAATCTTCGCGAGCTGAGGACCTGGAGGGAATGAAGGCCAGGGCCAGCTCCTGGTCCGCGTTTAGGGTTTAGGGTTTAGGGTTTAGGGTTTTAGGGTTTAGGGTTTAGGGTTTAGGGTTCAGGGTGGACCTAGGAATTCAGGAAGGGGGCTGATAGTTAGAGCTTTTGGGGTTTCGGGCTTCAGGATTCTAGGGTTTAGGGCTTATAGTTAGGGCTTTAGGGTTGTAGGGTTTAGGGTCTTAGGGTTTAGGATGGTTTAGGGTTTAGGATTTGGGGGTTTAGGCTTGTAGGGTTTAGGATGGTTTAGGGTTTAGGATTTAGGGTTTAGGGTTTTAGGGTTTTAGGGTTTAGGGTTTGGAGTTTAGGGTTTAGGGTATAGGGTTGAGTATTCACATAGGTTGGTGGCCTGGTAGTATTCGGCACAGATAAAGAGACCACCAGCCTGCCGAAAAGGGATTATTGTCTAAGGTTATCGGATCCTTAAGGGAGGGTGGTTCAAGCGGGGAGGGTCCTAGGGATCCTTAGGGAGCTTTAGGGAACCTAAGGGAGCCCTAGGGAGAATTGGGGATTATTGGGTTATATACCCCCCCTTAGAACCCCCTCCCTTAAGGATTCCATAAGGGTTCTATGTCGGGGGTTTCCTTAAGTGATCCTTTAAGGGATTCCTCCAAGGGATGGGTTTGAGGAGGTTCCTTTATAAGGGCTCTGGCGCTGCGGCTCTCTGTAAGTCTGCAATTACAGGGTTCGTTAGAGGAATCCATCACTGCGGGCTCTCGTTTCGAATTCCGATGAAGGGCTCCCTGAAGTTAAGGGGCAATGTAGGAGCCTAAATAATTACCAATACAATTGTTTTTTTTTGGGGGGGGTCCATATTGAAATTTTAGTATTATGTTGCCCAATAAAACCTTATTTTAATTATTAAGGCCCCTATATTACAGTACGTAACTTTGAGTTTTAGGGTTAGAGGGCCCTGTAGTAGCACTAGAGACTCCAATACAGCTGCAGCTAGGAAGCTTCCTTAAAGTGCACTAGGCCCAACCTCCGAACGCTCTAGACTCTAAACCGTCGCTAAGCCCTGAGCCCTAAAACCTAAACCCTAAACCCTAAAACCCTAAAGCCATAAACCGAAACCCTAAAACCCTAAACCCTAAAACCTCAACCCTAAAGCCCTAAAACCTAAACCCTAAAGCCCTAGACGCTGAACCCTAAACCCTAAACCCTAAACCCTGAACCCTGAACCCTGAACCAGACCTTTAAACCCCCCTTACCTCGCCAGTTTCTTGGATGCCGGGCACCAAAAGGAACCTTTTGCCACCCTGCTTCCCAGTCTAGGGTGTAGGGTCTAGGGCTTAGGCTTCTAGGGTTTGGGGTTTAGGGTTAGAGAGGCTCATACGAAAGGGCTTAGGGTTTAGGGCTTAGGGCTTATAGGGTTTAGGGTTTGGGCTTTGAGGGTTTAGGGTTAGGGGCTCAGAAGAAGGGGGCTTCAGAGGTTTATCAGTCAGCTGTGGCACTCATGTAAGTCCAAGGTTGGGTTCTCATGACGTCCGAAAACATAATCGACTTCTACAGCTTGCTGCAAGGGGTTTAGGGTTTAGGGCTGATAGGGTTTATGGGTTTAGGGTTTAGGGCTTTTAGGGCTTATAGGGCTGATAGGGTTTAGGGTTTAGGGTAGCCCTCAAACCTGTCAACTCATGCCCTGACACCCAAGGAAAAGCTCTGATGAAGCCGCATCTTGGCTGCCACTGCTCAGAGCAAAAGGGCTTAGGGTTTAGGGTTTAGGGTTTAGGGGGGGTATACTCGCAGGACTCGTGGAGAGCTTTACAAAGGCTGTTCGATGAAGTTGTAGGGTTTCGAAGAGGTGTTTGTTTACAGGGGGTTGCCGGGGTTTCGGTTGCTTTTAAGACTGCAGGTTCTGGCTGAGAGCCTTGAAGGTTGGAGTTTTAGGGTTCAGGCGTTTAGGGTTTCTGGGGTTTAGGGTTTAAGAGTTTAGGGTTAAGGGTTTCAGCACCTAGTGGGCCCGGCTCAGAGCCGTTATTCAAATGTCCTAGCCTTAGAATGGTGCGTAATGGCACCCTGCCAGAACAGTAAACCCAAAGGGCCCTATGTACTGTTATCGGGGATACTTTCCCAAATCATATTACCAATTCCTAACATAGAAACCCTACATTCTACCATATAGGCACTTTGGACCCTTTGGGAAAGGTAGTATGACCCTAAACCCTAAACCGTAAAGGCAGTATGATGTGGCGAACTACTACAAGACGGAGGGCGTCTTCCAGGCGATGGCGAGGCGGCCCTTGGGGTTGCCCCGTAGCCGAAAAGACCTACCTTTCTTAAGGAACTCTTCTAAGCCCTAAACCCTAAAACCTAAATCTAAACCCTCTCTCTCTCTATATATATATATATCTTAATTGTGTGTATATATATATATATAAACCATAATAAGGAACCCTAACAAGGCACGTCTTTTCGGCTACGGGTAGGGTCAGGCATGAGGTGAGGATTCAGGATTTAGCTTAGTGTTTAGGGTTTAGGCAAGCTTGTATATGGCTTTATAGGGTTTTCGAGGCTTCTGTAAGCCTCTTTATCAGCCTAGGGTTTGGATACAAAGCGCGGCTTCAACGGTGAGGGTTGCTACAGGACGGGTGGTGGGCCTTGGGGGGCGGTATCGGGTTTGGAGTTCAATATATAGGGACCCTAAACCCTAAACCAGGGTGTGGGCCGTTCTTTCGGAAACACGGGGGCTCAGCGCCTCTAAACCCTAAGCCCTAAATTACTAAACCGTGTGAATCCCGTCCACAATCGCTCACCACACGGGGGTTCTTTGGGAGGCTTCGGCGGGCCGACAAAGGAGCGCTTAACAACAACAAAAACCCTAAGCCGCGTCTGGGTCACAGGTGCAGTTTCAGGACGTAGGGTAACCAAGGTCACCACAAAAAGGAAATGGATTTAGGGGTTTAGGGTTTTCTAGGGTCATATCCTTCTAGAAGATAAACATTGCTCCAGCTGTAACTGTCGCGAGGATGACACCCTCCAAAATATCGTACAAGCTACACCCACGACCTCAATATTACTAGTTCATCCGTAGCAGCCACTTCATTCCCCCCTCTCTCAGATCTCCCTTTTTCAGTGAGCTTTAGGGCACTTCGGATCTAAGTCGGACTTACCTTAATTAAGGCTCCTACAGGTAGGGAGGGCCCTGACGGATTTGGAGGTTGGCGTAGAGCTGTGATCTTTCGGCTTTTGCCGTAAAGCATAGGCCGTAGTGATTGGAATCGTGTTTCGGGGCGGTATATTGCAGCATAGCTTTGTAGTATGGCGGTAAAGGGCCTATAATCAGGAGATGCGTCTACCAAGAATTCCGACCCTATATTTACAGCTCTGAAGGGGTTCAGGGTTCAGGGGGCTCTTGTTGGGAGGTCGAGCATGTTCGACCAACTGACAGTGCTGGTCGTGTCTCTGAATGCTATCTGGATTGCGGGGCGCTGAGTTTGCCCGGCGAATATGGAAGCCTGGACTATATGATACTGTTCCTTTTGTACAACTCTACGACGATATACCCCAAAACCCCTCATCTAGCAAACCCATAACTGTCCATGATGTAGCCCCCCTGATCAATTTTCAAAAACCGTTCAAGGCCCTTGTGCGAAGATCTCGCCGGTTTGGCTAAAGCCCGTAGCTGAAGACTGCGTCATCCGTCAGCCCTTTGAAACCCCTCATCTAGCCTCTAGGAAACCTATGCAGAACCCGAAACCCTAAACCATAAACCCTGACATGGTCGTAAAGTCTGCTCCATTGAACTTTAAAAAAGAAAACCCTAAACCCTAAGCCATAGACCCTATCTAGCCTCTAGGAAACCTATGCAGAACCCCAAGGCGGTCCCTAAACCCCCAAAGCCTAAACCGGAAACTCTGAACCCCTAAACCCCTACACCCCAAATCTAAACCCCTGAAAGCCCTCAACCCCTATAAGCCCTTAACCCCTACCCCCCAAGCCCCTAAGCCCTTAACTCTTAACCCTACACCGTAAACGCCCCAAGATTCTCTGAGGCGATAGACACCGACAACAATGACGCGGTACTGGTCAGCGATGCGGATCCAGTCTTTCAGGCCGTTCTTTGGGGGCAACACGGAAACCTTTAGGGTTTAGGGTTTAATAGTTGCAATATGGTTTCGGGGCTCCTTGAAAAGGTTCCTTCAATGGGTCCTATAAGGGCTACTAGAAGGGTTTAGGGCTTAAATAAATAATAACACATCCTATTTTGGGGGTTCCTTATTGTTATAACTAACTATATGGTATAATCTACACCAAAACCCTATTCTAATTAGTAAGGCCCCTACCGCAGGGAAGAAACGGGGCTTACCCTAGGCTCCCCAGAATTGGGGCTCCTGTACGAAAACCTATAGGGGCTCCTGTTGGTTTAGGGTGTAGGGTTTTAAGTTCCCCCGTAGTGCCCTTTTGCCCTTTTTCTTTTGGGCTCAATAATTGGAACCAGATTTAGGGAAACAGCCTAGCAATAAGGGGCTTCTCAGGAACCTGGGAGAGTATGTGGACACCTCTCTAACATAGGGTCCCTTTAGGGTCTTTTTTGAGAAGGGCGCCGTACTAACTTGGGGACCTGGAAAGGGACCCTGATGTCGAGAACTACCCATATACCTGAAAGGAAGCGGGGTCGAGACCAAGATAATGGATTTGGTCTAAGCGTTTAGTCGCTTTTCTAATCTAGGGTTTAGGTTAACCCTAAACCCTAAACCCTAAACCCTAAACCGTGCTGAAATTCAGATTCAATTTCCCCTAATTGCATCAACCTTTGGAGGCCATGGAACTTTGGTTTTCTACCGAAACCACACTGTGCCCCAAGGGTCCAAAGGACCCAATAATTAATCGTGTACTTTGACAACGGTTTAGGGTTTAGGGTTTAGGGTTTAGGGTTTAGGGTTTTTGATTACGGAAAGTAGTACTTTTGCTTGATATATGGGAGAGTATATGATTATGAGGTCCTTGGACCCGTAGGGGTGATGGATGGCTTTTGTTTTCGAAATTTAGAGGTTCAGGATCGGGTTCATCTGCTTACTGTTTTTTGGTTGAGAGTAGGTTTTGGCTCATCGTTTCAGTGAGGGCATAGGGTTTAGGGTTTAGGGTTTCGAGGACCAGAGGTTTTGCAGTTTGTAGGGGTCTGCTTTGAATTGATTCTGACTTCCCCATAGAAATCCTCAGAAGGCTAGGGCCCAGGTACTAGTCGGGTCCTAAACCCTAAACTCCGTGAACCCTGAACCCTATCCACCTACACCTTAAGCCCCTAAATCTCAAACTCTCGGGCTTGAAGCTCGCAGGTCGTGGAGAATGTGTCTGCCACTGAGTTGTTCTTTTTGCAGCTTTCATGTACGGGGGCTTGGGTTTAGGGTGTAGGATGTAGGGGTTCAGGGTTTAGGGTTTAGGTTTTCAGAGATTCCAAAACTTAAACTCCGCAGCCCAGAACCCCCACAAGGATCCAACAAGTAGGTCTCCTACAGTAAAAGGGGGGTTTCCCCATGAAGGACGGGGAATCTACGGCTTAGATCCTTTCCGGGGTGTGGGAATTCATGAATATACCCTTGCCCAACAAAGCCCTACTCTCTCAATCTAGTATCAGCCCGAAACCCTAAACCCTAAACCCTAAACCTCCTAAACCCTAAAGCCCTAAACCCTAAACCCTAAAACCTCCTAAGCCCTAAGCCCTAAACCCGAAAACCTCCTAAACCCTAAGCCCTAAACCCTCAAAGGCAGCCGTAGTAAGGAACCCGCCCCAAGTGTTGGTCTCCAGCTCTTTAGGGTTTAGGGTTTAGGGTTTAGGGTTTAGGGTTTCGGGTTTAGGGTTTAGGGTTTAGGGTTTAGGGTTTAGGGTTTAGGGTTTAGGGTTTAGGGCATAGGTTGGAAGCAAGGAGGGGTTCCCAGACCCCCAAAAGGATCTAAAAAATAGATCGACTAAAGGGGGTTCCTATAAAGTACCCTTTAGTAGTTAGGGTCCCTAATTAGGGGATCTATTTTTTAGATCCTTTTGGGGGTCTGGGTTGAAGATTCTTCTACCAGAGGTGCGGCCCCGCGCCCGCTTAGTTTCCGTAGCGCAGGGGTTGTTTACTTTCGTACATCCTTCCTCCTGCTGCCCTTCGACTCAATAATCATAGTATTCATGTTGTTACCTACCGGTGCTTCGTGGTAGATTCTTGCCATGCGAAGGTTGATGATATAAATCCTGCATGACCCATAACACCGCCATCTACAAGCCTTCCGAGGTTCTGCACCTACTTCTTTGGGGCCTCTCGGATCCCATTCGGGGGGGGATGCTTTGGTTGTTTAGTTCAGATTTTTTCCGCTAGGGGGTGCAGGCTGCTAGGGCTCAGGCTGGAGGCATGCAGAATTGAGGGGGTTTAGGGGTTTAGGGTTTAAAGTTTAGGGTTTAGGGGTTAAGGGGTTCAGGGCCTAGGGTTTACAATCGGGGCGTTTGGGATTGGGGTCCATATACTAGGATTTAAGCATCTAAGCAGCATTGCGTAGGCAGACCTACACAGAGGTTCATGCTAAACCCTAAACCCGAACCCACTCTAAACCCTATAAACCTGAAACTCTAAGCTAACTGATCAGCCCTCATCCCAAAATAGTTCATGCCTTTCTGTTTAACTTTCAGGTGTTGCTTCTACATATCTCGGTGTGGTTGCGAAACAACGGGGTGGTAATTGCCTGCTTCATTTATAGCAACGTAAGAAGTTGAGGTCCGAATACTTAGTAGTTAACAGGTATAGGGGCTAGGAAATAGTATCGTGCATTGCTGGCGGCTCTCTTGCACCTCCGAAGCTCAGGAAATCGCAATCCGCTTCTTCGCCTTTGAGCGGAAGAAGCACGCTTTCATGGACAAGCGGCTCGAGCCAAACCAAAAAGGGTTTCAATGTACCCAAAGGGTCCAAGTAATGGTATAGTATAGACTTTTGGGTCCTAAATACCTACTAAGTACCTACTATAATGGTACTTGGACCCTTTGGGGTATTTAGGGCCCCACAACAGCATGTTGCGCAAGCATTGAGATCACAAGTGCATGAAAACACATAGCTATGGCTTTGGCACTCCTGCAAGGCATCTTTGTACCCCCCCAGATGTGGGATCGTCATGCGCCGCCCTAAACCCTAAACCCTAAACCCTAAACCCTGAACCCTAAACTAAACCCTAAACCCTGAACCCTAAACCCTAAACCCTAAACTAAACCCTATAAAGCCCGAAGCCCCGAGCCGACGCCGTTGATGTGGGCATAACCTGACGGAGTGAACCCTAGGCCCTAGACTAGGCTCACCAGTTAGGGCTCCTTTTTTGAGGGATTCTATAAGGGTTCCTTTTGGTTTGGGGTTTAGGGTTCTAGGCTCACCAGGTAGTACCTTTTGCCATTTTTCTTTGGGGCTTCCCTTCTCAAGACCAAATAGTAGGAAAAAAAGTACCCGTATTATGAAGGGGCTACTAGGGAACCTGGTAAACTGCCTAGACTCGAGACGCTAAGCCGTAAACATGATTTTTCCACCCTAATCCTCTGACTTGAAAAACCCTGGACTCGCCACTTCACACACTGCAGGGCCATGAGCAACCCAAAACATGGCTAAACTTGTGAGAGCCATCACCACCCTGCACTATTAGGGTTCAAGTACGCACCATTTAACCCTGAAGCCAGAGAGCCAAGAATCTGTGAGTTTCGGAACACACCTAAGCCATATCATAGCCTTGAGGCCCCTGCAGTCGTGCAGAGATGCGTTAGACCCGTTGCGAGAGAGAGCCTCGTGCCCTGTTTTGGGCATATTATTGGGCCCTGTAGAGCTTCTAGGGGGTACGGTTTAGGGTTTAAGGTTTACGGTTTAGGGCTCCATGGGGCTCCATGAAACGTCACTTTTGGTGTCAGGTTTTGGAGTTCCATCATTCGAGGAGTAGGAAAGGGAAACCAGCTCCCGGATACATCATTTCAGGTGGTTTCTCTTTGACTTCCTCCTGGTACTGAATATGGTGATTGAGACCTGGATATTGCCTCTGGTGCGCCTTGGCGAAACCTCTAACTACGAAACCCTAAACCTGTAAACCCTAAACCTCTAAACCCTAAACCCTAAACTCTCAACCTGAACCCCTAAACCCCTAAACCCTAAACTCTCAACCTGAACCCCTAAACCCCTAAACCCTAAACTCTCAACCCTGAACCCCTAAACCCCGAAACCCTAAACCCAAACTCTTATTTTGCAAAGGTTATCTGAAGCTTTACTCTTCGAAGTCCCAAGCATTCAGCTGGAGGCCACTCCACAAGAGTCTTAAGCCCTAAACCCTAAACCGCTAAGCACCAAGAACGCAAAGAAGACCAGCTGTCCGTATACTCAAGCTGGACTTTGCATAACCGTCTGTGACCCAAAGAGAAAGAGGTCATAAGACCAAGAAGGGGTGTTCGGTAGGGTAATACCAGCCCTTTTTCAACCCTCTACCCTGAACTTGAATCCTATATAGTGAATCCCCAAAAGTTGGAACATGGATTTTGGATGAGTAGTGCTGGGATCCCTACTGCGCCTTAAGGGCATGAGGATAATGATGTTCCAACTTTCTTGCTTCTACTGTAAGCCTTATACTGTACACGCCCTGAACCAAAGCTTAGTGGCCCAACCGTCTCGCAAAGTACTATAGGGGCCTAAACAATTACATGAAGTATTTTTCGGGGTTCCTTATTCTAATTACAGTATAATTACCCCAAGACCCTATTCTAATTATTAAGGCCCCTCAACCCCAAACCCTAAACCCTAAAACCCTAAACCCTAAACCCTAAACCCCAAAACCCTAAACCCTAAACCCTAAACCCTAAACCCTAAACCCTAAACATTACTTGTAACCCCATCCCGGCATCTCCGGAGCATGACTAAAGCCGCCACAGCCTTTGTGTCCGCAAAGGTTCATGTACCCAAAGGGGGTTTGGGGTTTTGGGTTTTGGGTTTAGGGTTTAGAGTTTAGGGTTTAGGGTTTAGGTCCCAAATAATATATACTTTGGCCCCCAAGTACCTTTATAGGGACTACTATAAGGCCAAAGTATATACTATTTGAGTACATGGACCCTTAGGGTGTAACTTTGTAAAAGCCTCTAAGGTTTCAGGGCTTGGAGTTTCCAGCCCAGAAATTGAAACCCTAAACCCCAAACCCTAAACCCTAAACCCTAAACCCAAAGAAAACAGAAGGGGCGGTGCAAGGCTTTCTCTTCTCAAAGGAGGAGCTGCAAACACTATCGACGTGTCAATGCTGCGACGCTTGACAGAGCTTTGTTGTTTGTGGGCTAGGCTTGTATTTTTGGGTTATCGTGTTCTAGGCTCTGCTGGAATCTTACCGGATGTTCTGGCGAAGTGAGTTTGTATGAATCTGAAGAGAAAGTTTCGTTGGAACAATGCCCCTTCCTCTCTGGGCAGTGGCATATGGTGCTGAGGCATCTGCACTTAATGGCCAGCCGATCGGATCTAGCACGACGCCTAAGCCGTAGACTCAATCATGATAGTAACCGAGGGGTCCTCGTAACGAAGCATACCATCCTGTTTGGGTACCATGTGTATACTACCACAACATGCCACACAAAACCTTTCCCTAAGGGTCCATGTGCCCAAATAGTATATATTTTGGCCCCAAAGTATCTTTTTAGGGATTACTGTACGGCCAAAGTATATACTATTTGGGTACGTGGACCCTTAGGGTATTCGAGCCATTCAAGCCCTTAGATTGTTATTAGTCTGCACCCGAAGCCCCAAACCTCCCTTCGCAAGGGATGCTGCGGCTGGTGAAGCTCACCCGGCTGTCGCGCATGGCCCGCGTCCTGCGTTCTGTCCCTGAGTTGGCGATCATCGTGATGCTTTGCTGCACTCAGAGCGCTCAATACTCCTGCAAGTTTGGAATATACCTGAAAAGCATATATGCAGAAATTATCTGTTTATTCCCTACATTTTTCTGGCATGGCATCTTCCCTAATTGAGGGGTATTGGGGTCTCGGTAGAGTAGAAGGGTTCTTAGAGCGGTTCCACTTCGGATTTAGCGGGTGGAGGTTTCAAGCTTGGGGCCTTAATATTGGGGTTAGGGTTTAGGGTTTAGGGGTTAGGGTTTAGGGTTTAGGGTTTAGGGCTTTGTGTACGGCTTAGGGTTGCCACATCGGGACTATGTAAGGGGGGTATCACAGAGACCCAAACAGAAGAACGCACACGAAGCCCTAACCCTGAACTCCGGATAAAAGGGGTATGACCTTTGCAGTTGTGTATAATACGGGCGTCGGAATAGTTGGTAGTGGTACTTGCTCATAGGCCCTGCGAAGTTGTACGGTAATATACAAAATTTACCGCACAACCTTATTCCAATCATAACGGGCCCTACCTAAACCCTACAGCCTAAACCCTAAACCCTAAGGTTTAGGGTTCCTACACTATCTTGGCGTTCTTCTGGTTGGCTCTTGGGACTTCCACCTTGTCTTTGGGCGTCCCTATGTGAGCCTAAGGGTCCATGTACCAAAATAGTATATACTTTGGCCTTAAAGTAGTCCCTATATAGGTACTTTGGGGCCAAAGTATATACTATTTGGGTACATGGACGCATAGGGTGAGCTAGAATAAGGAGGCTAAAGGTTTCACGTTTAGGAGGGGCTTTTTGAAGTCAGCAAAGGTATACCTATGGGTAGTTTCTCAAATTAGGGTCAGCAAAGGTATACCTATGGGTAGTTTCTTAAGTTAGGGTCCCCTTTTTGGGCCCCCCAATATAGTACGGCACCCTTATAAAAAAGGGCGCTAAAAGGGACCCGATAATTTAGAGAATCACCCATAAACCCTAAACCCTAAACCCTAAACCCATTGTGTTTTGAGGCAAAAGCCGAAAGATTACAACCCTGAGCGAGCCGCCCCCGAATCCAAGGGTTTTCGGTTAGGGCTTAGGGTTTAGGGAGCGGCTCAGGTTTAGGGGTTTAGGGTTTAGGGTTTAGGGGTTTAGGGGTTTAGGGTTTCGGGGTTTAGGGTTTCGGGGTTTAAGGTTTAAGTGTTTAGGTGTTTAGGGTTTAGGGCTCTATGGTTTAGACCTGTTAAAGCCCAACAGAAGCTGGAAAGGCCCCCGCCCCCCCACCCTATCTAGAGGCTGGAGACTCCAGAACCTCTCTATTCAGGCATATTCTGCACATGTCACAAGCATCAAGGACCGGTCTGTTTTTTGATGTGAAGGTAGTTTCCTTACCAAAACAGTTTTAAATGTAGGAAGCTGATTAAGAAATCCTGGTCCCATAACCCCAAATATTAGGCTCCATATGAGGGTTGCCGAAAATAGGGACCCTAATATGGTACCCTAAATAGTAGGATCCTCAAAACCCCTAAACCCCAAAATAAGGCACCCCCAATCTTCGGAAACTCCCATGTAAGGAAACCCTACTAGCGACCCAAGGTTCCGTAAGCAAGGCCCTACATTAGAAGTACCATCAGGCCTCATCCGGTTGGAAGAAGATCCAAATCCCTCAAATCTCACGTCCGAGGCTGAGGTTCATCAGTTTTTAGGGTCTCTTTGGTGCCCTTATGTGCAGGAATCTATGGATTCTGTGTTATTTTATGAGTAATAGTTAGGGGTGGTCCAGTAGTTCAGTCCTGACCACCAACATCTCAAAAACCTAGTCTTTGTCATAGTTGGGTAACATTTTACATTTTTAAGGGTACTTAAACCCAATAAGGAATAAATAATTAGATTTTTAATACTACCCCAACCATGAACTGGTAATGCCCAAATCCTGAGGACGGAAGGGCGGAGAAGCTGCACTCGGATACCAAGCCGTCTCAACTCTTCAGCATTCATCAAAACGCCTTCAAACCCTAACCCCTAAGCTCTAAACCTAAACCCCTAAACCCCTAAGCCACCAAACAACAACTAAAGCCCAAAATCTTCAGCCCCCAAAGGCGCCACAACCCTACCCCAAGGGTCCGCCTAGCCTAACTAAGCCTAACTAAACCCTGAACCTTAAGCCCACCTTATTTAACATATCTGTTTCAAGGTTATCAAATGTGGTAGGTTTCTTGGGGTCAAGGTAAACCCTGGGCACCCTAAACCCTAGACCCTAAACCCTAAACCTCAACCAGCAAACCTCGAAGTTACGATCTGCGTTTCCAAGGAAAGCCATCGGCCTCTCTGCGCGCTCCGTCAGCGTCTTCTTCCTCCTTTGGCTTGTGTCCTCGTCGGCATAGGGTTTAGGGTTTAGGGTTTAAGTTTTAGGGTCTAGTGCAGATGGGTAGTTGTCAAAAAATTTGGGTCCATTTATAAAAAAGGAACCGAAAAGGGACCCTAATTTAGAGAACTACCCACATGCCGTTTTCTTTATTCGAGAAGAGGTTCTGATGTTTGTTGGCGTACATGTGTGTAGTAAGGATCGTAGGCACTCAGGGGATGTATCTCCCTATGAATCCTTAAGCTCTAAACCTCGAACCCCTAAACCCTCAACCCTTCCCCGAAACCCTGGACGCTAAATCCTTAATCCTTAAACCTGAGCCCCTAAACCCTCAGCCTCCCTTGCTATTCGGGTCCCTTCTCAACGGAAACTGCCCAGTTCCTCACAATGCCTGTGCCCGGGACTTTTTTGCATTTCAGTTCTTTAGGGCTTCGTCAACTTTTCGGGGTTTAGGGTTTCAATGGTTGAGGGTTTCGGGTTTGGGGTGCTCGCAGGTTGCGGTTTGATAATCTTTTCAATTCGAGGCTTCGTGATGGAGGGGTTGGGGTTCAAGTTTTATGGGTGTTCTCGCTATTCACCCCTACACCTCTACCAAAACCCTGAACCTAAACCCTAAACCCTAAACCACGCCTTCTTGCTTTTCTTGCCTTCAGGATCCAGAGCTCGTGCACTGGTCTGTTCGTTTCGCCAGTATGTTTTCAATTCCTGGCCCGGGTATAAAGCGGCATACAAACTGTGGCTTCGATCAGGGAGTCTGGCATGTGTGTTTTTGGGTACTTCACTAAGTTAGGGTCCTGTTTAGGGTCCTTTTCATAAAGGGCGCCGCCTTGTTTGAGGATTCCTAGCATAGAGAAGCACCCATATGGGGCCGCTTCGCGTAGGAATAGTGTGAGTGTGTATTTCTTCGGTGATATGCACGGGGTACTACTGACAAAAAAACCTCCTCTTCGTATGAGCATGGTGCGACATTGGCCTGGCCTTGCATTTATCTGTTTGCAGCCCCTCCAGGCCGAAATGCACGTTTCGGCATCTATATCTTCAGAGAAAGAAATTGTAGTCTTTTCTTAAGCTTAAGTCTCATTATTCTGCCTAGTCTTCTGCCCCCATGAACCTTCAAGTCGCGCACAATCTTTACTTTACGGTGTTCTTCCATTCTACAGCGGCCTTCACTCAGGTCCTGATCTATGTCTTTGCCGTCGTGTTCAGGCACGGGGCTTTATCTTTAGAGGTTATAGCTTTCGGTTTGGGGTTTAGGTAACTTTCTGATGCAATATTTCTGGGAACTATGGTATTTTTCCTTATCATGGGTAATTCAGGATGTAGATCATCAACCCTCGTCCCCGGGGCAACGGCTGTTGCGGCCCCTAAAGCCGCAAAAGCAAGAGCTCAAAGCCCCCTAAAACCTAAACCCTGTAACCCTATACCCCTAAGCCCTAAACCCTATAACCCTATAACCCTAGACCCTAAACCCTAAACCCTAAGCCCAAAGCCGTGTGCAGGCAGCTGACGGACGGAAATGATTTGGGTGCTGCTTACTTCAGTTCTGTGCCGAATGCGCCACTTGGCTCACGATTGGCGGTTTAGGGTTTTATATAATATAGTAGTAATAAATCAATAATTTCAATGTTTTATATAGGGGCCTTCATAATTAGAATAGGGTGCTGGGGTGTATTATACTATGATTATAGTAAGGAGCCTCCAAAACAATATTGGTACTTATGAAGGGTCCCTACATTAATTAGGGCTTCGTGACACTGTAGGAGGTAAACCCTAAACCCTAAAACCTAAAACCCTAAACCCTAAACCCTCAAGCCTAAACCCTAAACCCTAAACCCTCAAGCCTTGGGTTTCCGGGTCCGGTTTCAGAACTTGGGTTTCGCATTGCGCCACCTGGGGTTAAAGGCAGGATGAGCACCGCTAGGGGTTTAGGGTTTTACGGTTTATGGGTTTTAGGGTTTTAGGGTTTAGGGTTTAGGGTTTTAGGGTTTAGGGTTTAGGGTTTAGGGTTTTAGGGTTTAGGGTTTAGGGTTTTAGGGTGTAGGGCCGCTAGGGTACGTTTATGACCCCAAAGATATATGGGTAGTTCTCTATACTAGGGTCCCTTTTAGGGTCCTGTTTAGAGGGGTGCCGTACTAGTGGGGATCTAAGAAGCGACCTTAGTTTAGAGAACTACCCATATGTTGCGCTAAAAGTCCCCTGATCCTAAGAATCTTACTGCCAGAGCCCTTCAAAATCTTGAAAGCATCTCAATAGGATGCTGATCCTTTTGATTTTCGGTGGCAGGGCTTGTTGTCTTTAGACTCTACCCGTAGCCTGCATTTAGTTCCTTATCTGTTCGCCAACTTTGTGTTGTAGGATCCTCGAACATAAACTGAATAACCAATGAAGGAAATGCAGCTACAGCCCGCCTTCGCCCTACCTATTCATCAGTATGGTTGTAAACCCTAAACCCTATAAGCCCTAAACCCTATAAGCCCTAAATACCCCTAGACCCTAAACCTTAAAACCCTAATCCTTGTCTCTACCACGCAGGATGGACACACTGCTCATGGACGGCATCTTGGCGGACTATGCTCCCATCTTGCATGTGGCCGCATTGGCTGCACCGAGGGTTTAGGGTTCAGGGTCCGAAACCCTAAACCCTAAGACCAAAGTTTCTGCGCTGAGCTGCTGTTGCTGCTGCTGCTGCTGCTGCTGCTGCTGCTGCTGCTAACATCCTCGGAAGTTTCAGGGTTTGGGGTTTTAGCGTTTAGGGTTTAGGGAGGTTCCAGGGTCTGGGCTTCTTCTGAGGGTTTCCTGTAGGGGCCTAAATCATTCCCTATGCTACTTGTTGCTTGTTTTTTGGGGTGGGCGGGGGGGAGGGGCTCTGAGTATAATTACACTATTATAACAAGCCCCAAATCTAAGCCCATTATAGGTG
>CAJNDV010032390.1:10227-20305 GCA_905221635.1 Symbiodinium sp. CCMP2456 | reverse complement strand
CTACCCACCTGTAAAGGGCTTCTACCAAAACCCTATTCTACTTATATGAAGGCCCCTACATCCGGGTCTTGCATCCTAAACCCGAGGCTCTGACGCAAAATCCCTATACGGATGACCCGCGAACTACGGCGGATGATATATATATATATATATATCTACATATATCCTGCGCTACCCATAATAACGAATATACCATAATTCCCATAGTTTAGGGTCCTGACGGTAATGCAGGCTTTATATCATCAACAGTATCTAAAGTACCTGGTAGTTCGAGAGCCCTTTGCTTTCCAGGGGCCGGCAGCTTCCTACCTTTTGTATGCAGGTGTCGAATCTTCACCTTATTTAAGGGTTCTCTACCCTCTAGTTAAGGGGTCATAACCTACTATTTTGTAGGGTTTGGTGTCGAATCTTTAGTCCTCCTGATGAAGACAAGCAAAATGTCGAACCTCTCAGTAAACGCCTACAAATCCATGTCTCGCACTCCTTCGACGACGCCCTTTGTGATGTCTTTGTGAAATCCCAAACCCTAACCCCTAAACCGAGTGAAACCCGTTCTGAACTCCTCTGCAAACCCCAACCTCAGCTAAAGCCTCCCACTTCGAAGCCTGTTTGAAGCTCTGCTCCGCCATCCAAAACCTCATAATGCCATTGCTAGGTTCCTGAGTGTTACCCTTTTGCCCTTTTTATTTTGGGGTCTCCTTAGTAAAACCGAATACCAGGAAAAAGGCTACCCGTATTAAGTAGGGGTCACTCCGGAACCTGGATTATGAACCCTCGCAAACTCCATGTTCAAACCCTAAACCCTAAACCCTAAGTTCCCTCATAGCCATGCTAACCTGAAGCCGTACCTGGACCCGAAAAGACCTACCATTTTGAAGTCTTGTAGAAGGAAGGCCGCAGTAAGTAAGCCAAAGCAGGTAGGTTTCTTAAGAGTTAAGCTCACGAACTAAACATCCCTAAACCCTTTAAAATCGATGCTTTATACACCCCTTAATCATACTTCGAACAATTTGGTTTCTTAGGGTTTCCGCGTAAGCCCACATCCCTTTGCTGACACCTTGGCGATGTCGCCCCAGCCACCAAGGTGGGCTCGCAAGGAGGTCCGTTGGAGCGACTTGGTTCGAGGGGGTGGAGAGGTTAGTGGCTATCCTAATGATGTTGCCCCAACCCCCTAAACCCTAAACCCTAAACCCTACATAGGGCCCTAGGGGCTCTAGTACCCTATATAGTAGGTACCTGGGGAGTTAGGGTTAATCTTTAACAAAAGTTAAAATACAATAAATTACTTTAGGGATAAGGATAGAGATAGAGGGTTCGAAGGGTTGAAGGGTTTAAGGCCTGTAGAGTGTACAGGGTTCAGGGCTTAAGGTGTAAGAGTTTAGGGGAGTTGAGGGCTTAGGGGTTTAAGGTTCAGGGTTTAAGGTTCAGGGTTTAAGGGTTTAGGGTTCAGGGTTGAAGGGTTTAGGGAGTTTAGAGCGAAGGTCTAGGGTTCAGGGGGGGTTTTGGTTCAGGATGAAACCCTAAACCCTAGGGCTTTAGATTGGGGGTTTAGGGGTTCAGGGTTTACCGGATCCGGGTTCGAGGTATATATAGTGAACCCCAGCAAGTTCGATGTCTGCTGCTGCGATTTCCTAACTTTCTCCAACAAATTTCGTGAGGATCTACAGGCTTTCTTGGTTCTACCTTATCAGGGCTTGTGGTTTGAGGCTTCATAAGGCTTTAGGATGTGAGCCAGGCTCACCAGTAGTACCCTTTTGCCATGTTTCCCTTCTGGGTCCCCGTATTAAGGCCGACTATTACAGGGGAAAGGATACCCTTTAGTCTAAACCCTAAACCCTAAACCCTAAACCCTAAACCCTAAACCCTAAACCCTAAACCCTTAGCCTTACGGTTTAGGGTTTGGGATTTGGGGCTACTGGGTAAGCCAGTTTAGGGGATGCTGTAGCGGGTTCCTTTCGTTTTGGGGGGACCTTTAAGGGTTTGGGATGCGAAACCCTGAACACCTAAACCCCAAGGCCGAAACCCCTGAACCCAAAAGCCCTAAACCCCTCAACCTAAACCCCTCAACCTTATATCCTAAACCCCAAACCCTAAACCCCTCTAAACCCCAAAGCCCTAAACCCCTAAACCCCTAAACCCTAAACCCGGTTGAGAGTGCAGCAGGGTTTTGGGTTTTACGGATTTGAGGTCTTGAGGGCCTACTTTGGGTAGTTCTCTGAATTAGGGTGCTTGAAGAGACAACCGTATGAGTCCCTTGTTAAGGTTCCTGAAAGAGATCTATCAGGGTTTCTATAGGGTTTCTACAAGGGTACTACAAGGGTTATCGCTTTCTTCTGCCCCAAAGGGTCCTATGTACTGTTATGGGGGAATACTTTCCCAAATCATAATACCAATTCCTAACATAGAAACCCTACATTCTACTATATAGGCACCTTGGACCCTTTGGCACTTTCAAGGCACAAAGTCCCAGTCGGACGCAGCCTGTACATCCCACCTGAAAGAGGCGGTGGTTGCTTCAAACGAACCAGGCCCACTCCAACATGCATACAGACACGCAAGGAGAGCAAAGTGTCGCTATGGAGAGCCGCAGCAACTAAGTACCACGGCGCCTCAAACGTCACAAACTGCAGTGCCCGCAGCAACACAGATTACTGAGAGGGCAATCAGTTGCAGTATTCCCCACTGGTACCCCCCTAAGGCTCCATGTACCCATAAAGTAGATACTTAGGCCTTAAAGTACCTATATAGGGACCTCTTTAAGGCCTAAGTATCTACTATGAAGGTACATGGAGCCTTTGGGCCCGTTGTTTCACTCGACGAAGTGCATGTTTCTCGACCTTCAACGCATAGCTAAACGTCCAACTCCGCAAGCTGCTGGATAATAATTGATTGCCTTCCAGGCTCCAGTTGAACATGTGGCCAAACGTAAATCTATGCAGACTGCTGGGCAGTTCGATGCAATCCAGGCTCTGGTTGAACGCAAAGCCAAACGTCAAACTTGGCTTGCGTCATGCGTGTGAACTTGCCGGCGGCGCTGTCGTCGGACCTATGTTAGTTAACTGCTTTCAGGTTGATGATCGATCCAGATGCCCTCGCCTGTCGAACCTCTGTTCTGCTCGAAGACGCACGCCTGGAAAGCCGGCGTCTTCTTGAACCCTAAACCCTAAACCCTAAACCCCAAACCCGCAAACTCCTCTGGCCATGGCATGGGGGCCGGAGACTGCAGCAATCAGGCGCTGTCGCCGGAGCCCTCCATAAGGGTAATATATGTATAGTTGTCAAAATTAGGGTCCCTTTTGGGGTACCCTAAATAATAGGTGCCGTATTATAATAAGGACCCCAAAAAGGGACCATAATTTTGACAACCACCCATATGTATGGGTAGATCTCTAAATTAGACTCCAGTTGAGGTCCCCAATATAGTACGGCACCCTTCAAAAAGGTTTTGTATCATTGCCTGCAAGAGAATAGCCTTCCCCTACATTAAGGTCCTTTACCGGCCCAATGTAGACGCCCTCTTCTGCGTATCATAAGAGGTTCTCACTTCGGATAGCTATCCACGAATCCACTACTTCTTAATGCTTTGAAAGGCACGCCTCGGGTGCTGGAACGCAATAACTAGGTTCCTCTCCCGATGGCTTGCGAGGTGGTGCATAATGCTGTTCTTCGTGCTGCTCGCGGCCGTCACGATCATGCAACATTGATCGCACAGTAATCAGCGTTGTAGCATGCGGTGGGTGCCAAAATGGAAAGCCGTTGCATACAGTTGCAGGAACATGTCATGAGAGAAGTACTGTATAGCGCGCCCTGATACAAAAATAGTATAGGATACCCGGCCCAAGACCGTATTCTACTCAATTTGGCCTCTATCCCTTCCCTTTCTTGCCACACAGGCTCGCTCAGAGTTGCTAGGTAAAACTGCCTGCGAGTCCACATTCGCTTGAGGCCACATGCCGAGTTTCAGGGACAGCACGAATCCTCCGGATCTGCGTTAAGCAAAGTAACCTGCAAAGTAACCTGCACCGTTAAAGCATCCCTAAAGGGTCCATGTACCCAAATAGTATATACTTTGGCCTCAATGTAGTCCCTGTATAGGTACTTTAAGGGGCCAAAGTATATACTATTTGGGTACATGGACCCTGAGGGTACTAGCATTGCTCAGTCAAAAGTGCCAGTCTTCCGATCCCTGCAGCAATCACACCCCAGGCCAGACATGGAACCGTTCCACAAACGTACCCATATCCCAGACCCTCCACTCCGCAATTATAGGTTCTGAGCATCTAATTCATTATAACCATAACTAAGCCCTAAACCCTCAGATTCTCCACAATTGTAGGTTGTGAGCATCTCATTCATTATAACCACGACTAAACCCTAAACCGTAAACCCTTAACCTCCACAATTGTCGGTTGTGAGCCTTTCACTCATTATAAACCCTAAACCCTTAACCCCGTGTATCGACCAAAAGAGTGGTTTGTTGGGGTCCCAGGTACATGCTGGTGAACCCTAAACCCTAAACCCTAAACCAAAAACCGTTATCGACCAAAAGAGTAGTTTCTTGGGGTCCCAGGTACATGCTCGTGGGGGTGCTCGTAGAAGTGGTGGGCGCCCTTGCGCACGCCGAGCATCCTGGCGAAAGGTTTCGGGATTCCTTTTTGGGGGTTTAGGGTTAGGGTTTAGGGTTTAGGGTTCGGGGGTTTCTTTTGGTGTTTTTTCTTTTAGGCTTTAGGGATTCCTCTTGGGTTTGAGTTTAGGGTTTCCTCTAGTGTTTAAGATTCCGGGTTTAGGGTTTCCTTTAGGTTTATGGGTTCCTTCAGGATATAATTGGGGGGCTCCTTTTTTTTGGGGCGAAGCCCGCTGCAGAGACCTCCGAAGGGGGCCGCATCAACCGAAGGCTCACAGTCAGTCTGGTCCCAAGTCCCCCGTATCACGGCCCGGGTTCTGGGGTTCAGGGTTTAGGGTTTTAGGGTTTAGGGTTTAGCTTTTAGGGTTCAGGGTTTAGGGTTTAGGGTTTGGGGTTTGGGGTTTAGGGTTTAGGGTTTAGGGATTCAGCTTGGGATTTTGGGTTTAAGGTGATCCTGATGCGTCGTTGGGGGGAGCTATTTGCTGTCTACTTCCATGCAACGGTCAACTCTACATCGTGTTTGTTAACGAGATCAACCTCCATTTCATGGTCAACCCTACATCGAAGATCCTGAACTCTTAAACCCCCAACTTATCTTGCTGTAAACCTTGGCTCCTCTAAATGGGGGGGGGGGGTTCCGAACATAGGGGAGCCTGATATAGTACCCTAAACAGTATAGGATCCTTGCTATAAGGACACCAAAATAAGGTACCTCTTCTTTGCGAAATTTCCAAATCCTGGAAAAACCTTGAATCCCGAACGATAGACCTGGTACGTAAGGATATACAGAGTTTTAGGGCTTTAGGGGTTTAGGGGTTTAGGGTTTAGGGTTGTGACAAGCAGCCCAGACCATGAGCCAAGACCTAAACGCTCATACCCGAACCACAAGCCCTACACTGTAAACCCCAAAAACACCCGCTAGCAAACCCTGTAGCCTAAACCCGAAGCCCTAAACCCCAGACTAGAGCCAGCCTGCAGAAAACCCACTGTCTGAGGAAGGAAAGCCTCACCGACCTTTGGCAGATTTGTTTCGGTTTTTTTTTGTCAGGCTTTGAGTTGTGTTTGACAGGGCCTTGCCGGGTGGTAACCTCATCCGCCGTTTTTGCTCGTCTTGAGACTGGCAAGGGCAACAGCTATCCGTCTTACAAACGGGTTTTTGGCGAACCGAAAATTCGACTGTTGTCTACACAAGCTATTTTCTAGTTGGGTTGCTAAGAGGGTCTTAGAGGCTTCGCGTGTGGGTGTTGTATTGTTGCAAAGGCTTCAAAAGCTATAAAGGGTTTTACAAAAGTCTTTTTGAGGGGTTGTGACGCTTTTGCGGGGTGTTTCGGGTTCAGGGTTTAAGGATTGTTGTGCAGTGGTTAGGGTTCTTTCAGGGTGACTGGGGGAACAGGGTTTTAATTTTGGACAGCTGTGCCTGGTGGTGATTTAAGATTCGTGCAATTTGACGGATTCGTGCTGCCTCCGCAACATGTAAGATGACAAGCGATGTTGACAGAAATCCCAAAATGACTAAACAAACAATATCTTTCCTCTGGCTACTTGTTGTAGTCATCGTGGAAGATACTACCACAGTACAGGACATAGACACGTAACCCTATAGCCCTAAAGACGGCATATGTCTTTGACATACCATAGGTGGGCTATGTGGCTTCCACTCTCCGTGACAAGATGCAAAGTCATGGCCATGATGTCGCCACTTGGTCTGCGTTTTAGGGATCACCTGGTGCGCAAATTGCCAGCAGACTTATGGGTTCTAACTAATTAAGGGGTAATGGCTGCTAAACTGTAGGTAAAGAGAGTTACAGGTGGGGTTTAAGGTTTAGGGTTTTCGTACATGACTCCGAAAACCCTAAACCCTAAACCCTAGACCGTGGTTTGGCCTCCGGAGAAGGGGGTCCGGCAGCATTACAATCCTGAGACAAACGTCCCTCATAAAGGACCTTAACCCCAAAGAACCTACCTCCTTAGTGTCATTATGGAAATCAGAAACTTGTTATTACGGAGCCCTAAAAAAGTAGGTTTTAGGGTTTAGGGTAGTGTCATTATGGAAATACGAAACTTTTTATTAAGGAGCCCTAAAAAAGTAGGGTTTAGGGTTTAGGGTTTTTGGGGGGTCCAGGCAGGGTTTGGAGGCATCGGAAGCCCTCGTCATCCTCCCATAACAGCAGCCCGGGCCCTGCTAAAGGGCCTTTGTGTCCTGAGAGGCTAGGGGCCCTAGAAATTAGAATGCCCGGAAAGAGCCCTCAGCAACGCTTCCCTAAATAATGTCGGGGCCTTAATAATTATGGAATAGGGGTTCCTTATTATTACAGTTATGGTATAACATACCCCAAACCCTATTCTAGTTATTAAGGCCCCTTCCTTCTGAGAGTGGAGGGTGTAGGGTTCCAGGTAGGGGCTTGGGTTTAGGGGCTTCAGGATCGAAACCTGGGTTTGGGTTGTGGGGGGGGGGTTTGGAGTTTGGGATTTCTTTGGTGTTATGATTCTTGGGCCTATTCCTCCCTTGTCGGGTGGTTCACCCATTCCGCACCGCGACTCCACTAACCCTAAACCTACACCAGAACCCCGAAGAGCAAGACCACATCCAAGCAGCCTTCAAAAGCAAAGCCAACCCCGCCCCTAACCCTCCTAAACCCTAAACCCTAAGCCCTAAACCTAAACCCTAAGCCCAAAACCCTAAACGCTAAACCCTAAACCCTAAACCCCCCCTGAGAACCGCAAAAGCAGCACGGAGGAGTCGCCTCTCAGCAAAGCGGAGCTTCAGGAGTGGCCAGCCACCCTTCAACAGGGACGTCTAAGTGTTTAAGGTTTAGGGTTTAGGGTTTAGGGGTTTAGGGTTGAGGGGTTTAGGGGTTTAGGGTTTAGGGTTTACGGGGGTCCTTATACCTACCTGTAGCGGAAAAAACCTACCTTTTTAGGGTTCCTTCTTATGGTTTGTAGTTATACTGGTAGGTTTTGTGGGCCACAGGTAGGTCAGAGAAAAAGTAATGGAGGTAACCCCCCCAAAAAGGAAGTACGATATGTTACAGGGTCAAGGTAGGGTCTTCACGGTTTGGGGTTTGGGGTCTCTGGAAGGTTCTTTTTGTTTTTTTGTTCTGGGGTCGGTTGTCCTTAGAAGCATTTGTATAGGATCTCTATCAAGGCCCCACAGCGTCGTATACAGGTCCCGATACGGTTTTACAAGGGCTTTGCAAGGTTATTGCAAGCCTTATGTAGAAGCCCAAGCAGTGGGATCCTTTTCAATTCGTGACCTTGTAGATTAGCTTCCTCTCACTTCCCAAACCCCTAAACCCGAAAATCCCCCTTCTCCTAGCCATCAGAGGGATTTAGGGTGCTTGTTTTCAGGGTGCCGGAGTATTTTGGGGACTTTACAAAAGGGACCCTGATTTAGAGAACTACGCATATGATGGAGCCCTAAGAGTACCCTTATAGAAACACTTTGGAAACCTTGATAGAATATAGAGCCCTTTAATTAAGGAGCCCTAGCAAGGGACCCATCGGGTTTCTCTTAAGGGATCCTAATCTAGAGAACTACCCAAACAAGGCCCTCAAGACCGCCGTATAGAAACCCTGATAGACCATAGATCCCCTATAGTACCCTTATAGAAACCCATAGAAACCCATATAGATTATGGATCCCGGTAAGAGGCCCTAAACGAAACCCATCTGGAAGCCCTAAACCCTAAACCGTATCCCTTTAAAGGACCCCTCTAGAATGGAGATCCCTGTAAGGGGCCATAGAAGGGTCCCTTTGCGTTTGCATGGGTCGCTGCGAGGACCTTCTACTGGATCCTGAGGTCATGGAGGCAGGATCGAGGGTTTTGGGGTGGAGGGTTTTAGGGTTTTAGGGTTTAGGGTTTCAGGGTGTTAGGGTTTAGGGTGTTAGGGTTTTATGGTTTTTTAGTTTTTAGGGTTTAGGGTTGTAGGGTTTTAGAGTTTAGGGTGTTGGGTTGAGGGTTTAGGGTTTAGGTCTTTAGGGTTCAAGGGTTTGCGTTTCAGGGTGTAGGCTCGAGGGCTGTGGGGGTTTAGGGTTTGGAAGGTAGGCTTTATGGGGCGTGTCGGGTCTTTTCTGGTTACCGGTTTAGGGTTTGGAAGATAGGCTTTATGGGGATTATGCTTTTGTTGGGTTTAGGGTTTGGGTTTCGGATTTTAGGTTTAGTCTAGGGCATTTTCAGGTGGGTAGTTACCGTTATAGGAGCCTTATTATAGAAGGTCTATATACCTATGGAAGCCTTATAGAAGCCACGCCCTATACACCCTAAACTCCCCACCTGTAGTTTCCTTTAGTTTAGAAGCCGTCTCCCTGCTTGTAGACCTTTGAACGGAGGTGCTGTCGTACGTGCAGGTCGATGTGCAACCTGCCAGCAGCAAAATCCGGTGGAGTCGTTTTGGGGTTTGAGGCCAGGGTTTAGGGTTTCGGGATTTAAGGCCAGGGGTTTAAGGGTTTGGGGCTTACAGGGTTACGGGGAAAGCCTAAAACCCTGAACCCCGAACTGTGCCTAAACCCCAACCGTAAAACCGAAACCCTAACGCATGTTTCAATATGGACATTCTTTGCGTTTAGGGTTTACGGTCCTAAACCCTAAACCCTAAACCCTAAACCCTAAACCCTAAACCCTAAAACCTAAACCCTAAACCCTAAACCCTAAACCGTTTTTTGGGGATCTTTCGGCGGTCCAGGATTAATTGTTTGGGCTCAGGGGTTCCAGGATTCGGTGGTTTTAGGGTTTAGGGTTTAGGGTATAGGGTTTAGGGTTTAGGGTTTAGGGCATTTTCAGGTGGATAGTTACCGTTATAAGAGCTTCCTAGAAGGTCTACATACCTTATAGAAGCCTTATAGAAGCCCTATATACCCCTAAACTCTGCACCTGTAGTTTCCTCGAATTTAGGGTTCGGCCTTTTTCAGGATTTACGCTTTTGGAGCGTGGGGCATGGGGGCCTCTTCGAGTCTGTCTGTCGTGACCCTACTCTTCTGGAGGATCAGGCGGCCTCTTAGGAATTAGGAGGGTTTAGGGTTTAGGGTTTAGGGTTTAGGGTTTAGGGTTTAGGGTTCGGTCCGTAGGGGTTTAGGGTTTAGGGGTCGTCTGCTTGGAAGTTGTATTTTTTTGGTAGAGTTACGGCGCAGTATCCTATCCAAAAACCCATTTCCGAGGTTCTTAAGTCCTCTGTTTACCTACAATCTACACCCCGCAACCTGACCGATATTCTCAGATTCTCTGACCCTAAACCCTAAACCCTAAACCCTAAACCTAAACCCTAAACCCTAAGAAGGCCTTTGCAACATCCTTCTCAAGCCTCCCCAATCCTAGCTTAGAATCGGTATTGTCAAACCTCCCGCAGGAACCCAAGCCTTATTTTTCAAGCCTAACATATAACATAGAGGCCATAATCATTCGAAGGGGGTTTTGAGGCCCATTATATTCTAACTATAATAAGGACCCCCCCCCCCAA
>CAJNDV010032389.1:29289-41372 GCA_905221635.1 Symbiodinium sp. CCMP2456 | reverse complement strand
GGGTTCCCTGATGGGTACGATATAATATGCTCCTGTAGAGCTTAAAGCACCATCCCTAGGGTTTAGGGTTTAGGGTTTAGGGTTTAGGGTTTAGGGTTTAGGGTTTAGGGTTTAGGGTTTAGGGTTTTAAGGGTCCATGTACCCAAATAGCAGAACATTGGCCCTAAAGTACCCGTATAGGGACTACATTAAGGCCAATGTTCTACTATTTGGGTACATGGACCCTTAGGGATATGTTCCTGTAGAGCTTAAAGCACTATAAAGTTTCGGGGAGTACTCGTTCACGCTATTGTATAAAGTTTCGGGGAGTACTCGTTCACGCTATTCTATAAAGTTTTGGGGAGTACTCGTTCATGCTACAGTAGCGCTCCTTGCTGTCTTTTTTTACTAGTAGGAGCAGGGTTGTGTAGCCTGGGTCATGCGGCTCTTTTTCTGGCCGTCTGGCCAGAGATCTCTTTAAGCTTGCTTTGTCTGATGACGAAAAGCACGATCCAAGAATCCAAGGCAACTCGCTGCGAGCTGCTTGCGTGAACTCAGTCCATGTCAAGTAAAAGACGTAGCTTCGCCCTGCTTTTACAGGGGCACATTTCCGGGCACAACCTCATCTGTGAACAGCACGGGCGACAACTCGAGGAGGCACGTGCGAGCCCTGCGCACCTGCAAGCCTTGACGGAATAAACCCTAAACCCTAAACTCTAAACCGCGGCTCTCATGAAGAAATCTGCCCAGTCCGAAAAAGGTCTACACTTGTCTTGCAAGTACTTCTCGAGACAGAGGATTGGAAACGACATGCTGCTCCCCCTAAACACCTAAACCCTAAGCTGAAAAAACGCCTAAACCCTAAACCCGAAGCTTTAAACTCTAAACCCAATGCTCAAAACTCCTAGATCGTAAACCTTTCGCCGTAAACCCTTAGCCCTAAACCCTCAGCCCTAAACCTAGACCGGTTCGGACGAAGCGGATTTGAGGCGGAGTTCCCAAAGCCAGCAAACCCTGAAATCAGGCGCTGCGAGCTGAACACCGGGTTCAGGGCTTTAGGATTTTAGGTTTAAGGGTTTTACGGTTTAGGGCTTCAGGGTTTTATGGCTTAGGGCTTTAAGGCTTTATGGCTTGAGGGTTGTAGGGCTTTAGGCTGTATAGGGCTTTAGGGTTGTAGGGTTTGGGGTTTTACGGTTTAGGGTTTAGGGTTTTAGGGTTTAGGGTTTAGGGTTTAGGGCTTTAGGGTTTTAGGGTTTTAGGGTTTTAGAGTTTGAGGGTTTAGGGCTTCAGGGTTTTGGGATTTATAGGGATTAGGGCTTTACGGTTTTAGGGTTTAGGGTTTGGGATTTTAGGGTTTAGGCTTCCGAGGTAATAAGTTTCAGGGTGTAGGGCTTTGGGTTTAGCCTTAGCCACGAGGGAGCGAACCCCTCTTGCGTCACGTCCTACAGTCCTCTCCCCGAACATCACCATCAACACACCCACATACACACAAGCACACTTTTACATCAAGCCGGGCAGATGAAGCACTGCCAAACAAAATAAGCGAATCAATTTCGAAGACTCGTAAACATAGGGGCCATACTAATGATCAGAATAGGATTTTCTGGTTGATACCATCTCATAACTTCACGACTCGGCACAGACTGTAAGGTCATAGTATTACTTGTTCTTCGACCCCTACATTAATTCTTGAACGTCTGAAAGCATCACCTCTTCGAACCCTAGTTGTCAGCCTACGCAACAAAACCCTAAACCCGTACAGTCACGTACCCCATAATACCCAAGATCGAATACTTTAAATCCTGACACACTAAAGCCCTAAAACCCTAATACCCACATAATCCCTAAACAATAAACCCCAATACCCACATAATCTCTATACAATAACTCAATAACACCCTAATACCCACATAAGCCCTAAACACTGCAACCCTAATACCTTTTCAGTTTATAATGCTCTTCAAATCCTAACACCCTAAACCCTAAAACAGCCAAAAAATCCCTAAACATGACAATCCTAATACCCTAATGGGCCGAATACTCCTAAAGCCTCTCAGACCCTTCCGGGCTGGGGCGCAGACTCAAAGGCGAGATAAAGATGCCAGTTGTCGATCAGGGCCATGTCCTGGCTAGGGTTTAGGATTTAGAGTTTAGGGTTTAGGTTTAGGATTTAAGGTTTAGGGTTTAGGTTTTAATGTTTAGGCTTTAGGGTTGGGCTTCCCTTAAGGGTATTACAAGGGTTCCCTTGACGGGGATTTGGGTTCCTTTATTGAAGCGGTTCCTTGAAGGGATTTAAGGCTTAGGTGGGTTTGGGGCTTTTTAAGGGTTTAAGGGGGCTGGGGTTCCGTTATTTCGGGGTTCTTTTAAGGGATTTAGGGTTCAGAGTTTGGGGTTTAGGGTTCCTTCAGGGTGCCAGAAGCGTTCCTGCAAGGGTAGTGGTCACCTTAAGGGTATTACAGGGGTTTTTGTAAAGGTAGAATATAATGGTTCCCTTAAGGGTAGTACAAACGTCCCTGCAAGGGTGCGAGAAGGGTTATTCTAAGGGTCGTATCAGGGTAGACCCATATGCCACGTCCTTGCTCTTTTCTTTTTTGCCTATCGTGCGACATTTTGGGGTTGGAAGGGTTGAGGCTCACGTTGTGGGGTTTGAAAGTTTTACAGTTTTAGTTTAGGGGTTCGGGTGATCAACTTTAACATAATGGGCATTGGCCGGTCCGGTTGACTAGGGATTTTACTTGTCTGGTCATAAGGCCATAAGGAACGACATTTCCTCCCTATCCCCGTCCGCTCTGCCGCCATTACAGGGTCCTTGCGATAAGGGTTGAAGGTCAGGCGGTTGTTGAGGTTGTTGCGTGCCAAGGGTGATGTTGCTGAACATGAGGGGTTTGGGGCCACGCCCTAACCTCCAAACCCTACACCCCAACGACGGATCCGCCAGAAGAGGCCCGAAACACCCTCCCAGGAACAGCCTCCCTCCACAGCCTTGAACCCTAAGGTGCCCTAATGCAGAAGCCTGGATATTTAGTACTACTCCTCCTAAGAGCTCCTCATTGTAGGTACCCGTAGGCCCCATAGTAGTTCCTTTTGTGAGGAGCTTATACTTAGGATCCTATTAGGTAATCCCAAAAAGGAACTACTATGGGGCCTATGGGTACGCTATACTCTACCCCAAAGACCTATTCCAATCGCCACTCACCAAAACCCTAGATATAAACCACACTTCCTAGGGAAGTTCTCTTTGAATGGATCATAAAAGGGACTCCAATTTAGAAGACTGCGCATATGTACTGAGAGACCTAAGTGACCTAAGCTTCCCAACCTAAACCCTAAACCCTAAACCCCAAACCCTAAACCCTAAACCCTAAACCCACCTGGACGAAGCTGCTGTAGCCGAAGACCTTCACACCTCAGTGTAGCCGGGATTCCAATAAGGGTTCTACCAAAGGTACTAAGGGTTCTACACGGGTCCTAAGAAGAGTTCTAGAGTTCTACAAGGGTTCTACAAGGATTCTAAGGGTTCTACAAGGGTTGTACAGGTTTTCTTAGAAGGGTTCTACCAAATTTCCAAGATGGCTTCAACACGGGTTTTACAGAGGTTCAACAGAGTTTATTACGACGGCTACAACACGGGTTCTGAAAGCGTCCACAGGGGCTCCACGAGGGTTCCATACATGTTCTTGGATTCCGAGAATGGACCCTTATACCTTTATACTATGAAATCCCCATTATGGTATAACCCTTTCAGGGTTCATTTCGTCCTGAAGGGAGGCTGCATGTCCAAATAAGCTGGGCGCGCATCTTGTCACGGCTCCTCTGGTGCACCTTTTTGAAGGGTTTAGGGTTTAGGGTTTCGGGTCCAAAAAACGCACCCCCAATCTTCGCAATGGTACCGGAATGTACTGGATGCTCAAAGAAGAGGTGGGTCGCCAATTTGAATATCAGCAACCCCTAGGCCCCTCGACACCTCAACCCTACCTATAGTCTCCATTGTAGTTCCTTTTTGGGGATACCTGTATAAATTCCTTAATATATAGTAGGTTAAAAAGGAACTACAATGGAGACTATAGGTAATCCCTAAAGCGGAAACTTGCATGCGAAGCAGACGTCCCGGGAGCAGCACTCTTCCCTCGACCAGTGCGGAATTTGAACATCAACTCCTGGCAGAGGGTGGTTCCTAGACCCTAAACCCTAAACCCTAAACCCTAAACCGTAGACTGCGGCGAGTCTAGACGTGGAGGCCTTGTGGTTCGTTGTTTAGGGTGAAGCACTTTGGATGTGGGGTTTCGGGTCTCGACTTTCGGATGTAGGTTGATGTCTAAAGAGCTCCCTTTGTGTTTTAATGGGGTTTAGGGGTGGCTTGAGGGGTGTCGGTTGGATGTCATTAGGGTTTGGGGTTAGGGTTTAACGTTTGTGCAAGCGCCAAGCGCGCAAAGAACAAGTAATCGAGGGTTCTCGTTTGCTAGCATGAAAAGCGAACTTTGGATTCTGCTCTATGTCCATATGTTCTAGCCTCGTAGCTGGAAGTCCGAAAGCCCGAAGACTGAAAGCAAGACTCGCCAACTCGCCTACATCCTAGACCCGTAACCCTAAACCCCAAAACCCAAAAACTTAAACCCTGAAACTTCAACCGTATCTTAAACCCTAAAAACCCTAAACCCTAAACCTTAAACCCTAAAACCCTAAGCCCCTTAACCCAAAAAGCATAACCCTAAACCCTAAACCCTAAACCCTAAACCCTAAACCCTAAACCGGTAACCCCTAAACCTTACACCGCAGCCCCCAAAGCCTCCACCAGACCGGAAAGCTTCAAACCGTAAACCGTCGCAGTCCAAAACTCCAGTCTCACGGGGCCCCGAAACCTGAACCCCAGAGCCTTAGGGTTTAGGGTTTAGGGTTTAGGGTTTAGGGGGAACTTAGGGCTTACTTGGAGGTTCGTGGGTAGTTGTAAATGGGGTTTTAACTATAATTGTCACCCATACCATACTTATATCTACCCGGGAACCTCCAAGTAGAGTTCAGAATCCTGCGCCACTTTTAGAGCCCTAGACCCCAAAGCCTTCAAGCCCAAAACCCCGCAGCCAAAACACTAAATTAACTCGCAAGCGTGCAGCAAGCACTTTCGCCCAACAGTGGGATCCTTCCTTAGACTAAGGACCCCTAACTACCAATTTAAGAACCACCCCAAATGTTTAAGAACCAGCAAAAACTCCGAGGGCCAGAAGCACCCCAAGAAAGCCCCCTCCACCCTAAGCCTTAAATCCCTAAAGCCCTAAACCCTGAACCCTCAAGCCCTAAATTCCTTAAAGCCCTAAACCCTAAAGCCCTAAACCTAAACCCTAAAGCCCCTCAAGCCCCTAAACCCTAAAGCCCTAAGGCCCTGAACCAGAAAGCTTTCGACCCCCCAAAGCCCGAAACCCCCTGAAGTTGTCTCCTGAGCCTCGTCTGGTCCCGGTGCTGCTTTCAGGCCTCTTCTAAATTCTAAAGATCTCCTCCCCTAAACCCCAAACCCTAAAACCGTAAACCCTAAAGCCCTAAATCCTAAACCAGGAACCCTAAACCCTAGAACCCTAAGCCCTAGAACCCTTTTTGTCTTTGCTTGTGAGCGCCTTTTTCTTCAGACAGACGTCTTGGACAACCTCCTTGGGTTTAGGGTTCAAATGCTTCTTAAAGGGTTTAGGGTTGAGGGGCTCCTTTAAGGTTTTCACTATAAGGGGCTACTGTAACCGGTTTTTGTTGGGCTACTTTAAGGACTCCTTTACCAGCTATTATTCGGGTTACTTTACAGGGTTGCTGTACTAGGGGCCGTTAGGGGTTCCTCTACGATTTTCTTAAGGGCTACTTTAAGGGCTCCTTTATGAGCTACGATAAGAGTTACGGCATGCTGGTCTTACCAGTGTCTGAACCCCCACCCCGCAGGATACTCATCGTATACAGGGCGGCAAATGTTTCGTGCGGCAGAGACATGCAGTACGCATGCTCGCTTGCTGGAAGCGTTATCGCCAGCATTTTGCACGATCATTCTGCATGGTAATTATATATGGGAGATCTAGGCAAGTGCGCTGCAGCGCGAAGCTTGCCCTTTGCGCCAGCCTCGGCCGTGCATTTTCACCAAGTCCGGCGGAGGGGTCACCCCGGTCACCCCTAAACCCAAAGCCTTCAACCCCTAAACCCTAAACCCGAAACCCCTAAACCCTATAAAACCAGGAAAAAACAAAAGCACGCCACGTGTGTGTGTGTATAAATAAATATATATATATATATATATGTATATCTATATATCTATATATCTATATACCTATATCTATATATCTTTATAACTATATATCTATATATATCTGTATAACTACATATCTATATATCTATATCTATATACCTATATATTTATCTATCTATATATATATATGTGGATATAGCTAATATAGATATCTATGTAAATATCGATGTCTCCGTCTGTCTTTATGATGGCCTGTACAGAAACTCCAAGCCTATATAGGTCGGCCACCTCGCATAGTGCAGTTAAATCCTGAACGCTAGGCCACAAGCCTGATAGGCCTCTTTTCGAAAAGAGTTGTCTAGCGTAGTGGCCTTAACAGTTAGAATAGGGTTTTAGGGTATATTGTACTAAAATTATAACAAGGAACCCCCAAAGTAGTATAGGCAATTATTAAGGCCTCTATAGTATAAGGGGGGCTTTCTGGGTTCCTCTATGGATCCCTTTGAGGTTTAACGAAATGCTGAATGATCCTTACATGTTAAGCCTTTTCCGGTAATATGAAGGCTTCGATAATAACCTATACTTTTTGGTTCCCTGTTATAAGTATGTAGTATAATATACCCCAAAACCCTATTATAATTATTAAACGCTTGAGGGTTTGGTTTAGGGTTCCCGAGCTAGGGAGGTTTTAGGGTTTAGGGCCTAGAAGCGCTTCAGGGTCACGGCTTTAGGCTTTTGGGTCTAGGGATGCGGGTTGGGTTTACATATCCGGGTTGTATTGCAGGCCTTCAAAAACTGTTCATGAACAGATAACAGGTAATCCTTTAGGAAGGCCAGAAGAGAAACTACAATCTTTCCAAAGTGGCATCTACGAGAAGGCCTTACGTTTGTTCGCCCTTCATTAGAGCCAAAAACCTATATTAGTTCTTACTGACTGGTTGGAGTTTTGTTTTTTAAAAACCCTCCTAAACCCTAAATCCTAAACCCTAAACCCTAAATCCAGTGAAGCTTATTCAAGTTTAGCGCTTAGGTCTACTTGGAAGCTCACTGGGCTGCGCCGTCAACCCTTCTGACACCGCAAGGTCGATGTGAGAAATTGCCAAGTATCGTAATAGGGTTTAGGGTTTAGGGTTTAGGGTTTAGGGTTTATGGCTTAGGGTTTTTTAGGGTTTAGGCTCTACAGTAATTCGTAGAGCTCCTGTACTATGCCTTGTTAGATACAACTCCACAGTAGTAGATCCTTCGATCGCAACCACTCGTTCCAGGAGGTTGGGCTGACCCGTCTTCTTCACGAACTCCACGACCTCCTCGTAGGTGTTGAAATCGGGCCTGAGGCAGAATAGTCAGACTCAAAAGGAATCACATCCTAGGTCGTAGGTGTCTTCATCCAACCTTTTCTGAAGCTATCTCTTGCTGAGCGGCCCCAGGAGCGGAATTTGAGTATCCCGCTTCAGCGTCTTGCTCGCAATCAGGCCCAACTTGGCAGCTGGGTTCTCGGGGCTGACCCCCACCTCCACCATGTACCGTGACATCTGGTGGAGATTCCGCCTGCCACTCGAGCCCTGGCTGCAATCGGACACGTCTCCGATCTCCTCCGTGTCCGTCTAGGGCCAAGTATTCTATCCTCGGTTAGGTACTCACATACACTTTGCTTACGACTCTTCCGGCTTGGTACCAATCCAGGGAAAGACCATCCGAAACCAAAATCCCATGACCCGCAACGGCAGGGTGCTAGGACTTTGGTTCATCAGGTTTTTGGAAACTTCATCGTAAAAGCGCTTTATGGGGTATATGTTAAAAAAGCGTGCCGTAAGGTTCTATGCGGTGGGGGCCACATACCCTATAGACCCTGAACCCCTCAGTCCTAAACCCTAACCCCTTCACCCTAATATAGAGGCCACATCCCTAAGCCCTCAACCCTAAACCCCAAAACCCTAAGGCCACACACCCTAAACCCTGAACCCCAAAGCCCTAAACCTCAAAGCCCTAAGGCCACATATGACGGTTTCCGAAAATAGGGGACCCTAACATAGTACCCTAAATCGTAGGATCCCTATAATAAGGACCCCCAAAATAAGGTACCCATCATTTTAATATAGTACCCTACATAGTAGGATCCTTATGATGAGGACCCCCAAAATAAGATACCCATCATTTTCGGAAACTCCCATATTCTTCCATAGGGCCTTGCAGTTATTTTAGGAAGCCCTAAACCCTAAACCCTAAACCCTAAACCCTAAACACCTAAACCCCTAAACCCCTAAACCCTAAACCCTAAACCCTGAACCCCTAAACCCTAAGCTCCCATATGACGTAGGAGGCTTTGGGCTTCAGGACTCGGGCTGTGCGGACAAAGCCTGGGCGAAGCGCTACAACTCCAAAGTCACCAAACCGTAGCTCCGATCCCTTCCCGATAAGGTTTAGGGTTTAGGGTTTAGGGTTTAGGGTTTAGGGTTTAGGGTTTAGGGTTTGGGGCTAAACCCTTATCCCAAACCCTCAACCCCAAACTTTGAACCCTAAACCCTATAAACCCTCTAATGCTAGGCCCTATCCTAAACCCTAAACCCTGAACTCGCTAAACCCTACATGCGGCAGCCTTCGTCTACTTTGGCAACCTGCTTCTTGAGCGTCCTCGCCGCCTGCATGGGGCATTCTGCTGTGGCTTGGATTAGGGGGTTTAGGGTTTAGGGTTTAGGGGTTTAGGGGTTTAGGGTTTAGGGGTTTAGGGTTTAGGGTTTCGGGTTTAGGGTTTAGGGGTTTAGGTGTTTAGGGCTTCGGGCTTCGGGTTTAGGGTTTAGGGTTTAGGGTTTAGGGTTTAGGGTTTAGGGGTTTAGGGCTTAGGGTTTACGGTTTAGGGTTTCTGCTGTGGCTTGGCTTAGGGCGCCTTTTTCTCGCACGGAACCCGCATAAAACGCTTACAGAACCCACCTACGACCCCTTAAAAAAACCTTACAAATCCGAGTCCCTAAATCTAAAAGCCGGCCTGGACTCTGGACTCCGAAGCACTGGAAATCCTTAGACTCTACTCCCTTTAAGTAGGGTTTCGGGTTTGGGGTTAAGTAGTAGGATCCGTGTCATCTGTTTACGGCTCGGCTTCATGGTTCAAGCGCTGCCTACCGCCTTGTACCGGATGCGGGGGCTGAGTACTTTGGGCTTCACGTAGGCCTATGGGTCAAAATAGTATAGGTAATTATTAAGGCCCCTATGTTACCCATCTACTAACTTGGTCTCATGATAGTTCAAGCACCCCGGAAGCAGCAGGACGAGGATTTAAGAAAATCGCTTGGCCTAGGGATTTCTAGCCCCTACAAGGCCGAAGTCTTCTCAAAAGACATCACAACCGCTGAGGGCTAGGTTTTGGGATTAGGGCTTTCGGGTTAGGGGGTCATGGATTGCATGTTCAACAAGGGTTCTGTAAGGTTCTACAACGGCTGCATGTAGCTTCTGCGAGGGTTTACAAGGGTCTGACCAGGGTTCCATAGGGAGTTGGGCTTGAGGTTAAGGCCATTAGTCGCAGGGCTTTATTGCACCGGCCTAAGAGCACGTTCTAAAGAAATGGCCTTTAAAGGGCTTTCAAGGTCTACAGTCTCATGGAGAGAACCCGGGACGCTGCGCTGAGTCCTCCAGCTCGTCTCGGCTTTCTTCATCATCAAGAAGCTGCTGAAGCTGATGAAGTGCTGAGCCCTTCTTCGGTGGTGCTGGGCCAACTACCCATGAACAGCGGATGTTTTGTTTAAACATGTCATGATGTTTCGATGCTTTCTGCACCTGTTCTAAGGGCAGATGGTGAGGAAGAGGACGCTTGTCATGTCTTCGCAGCAAAGGCGGATATTTCGTTGGCACAGGTTTCTGTCGTTCACCCTCATCTCTTTGCACTGAAACGGTATGGCCGAGGTCGTGGTCGTTGGACAGGCTGCAGCTTACTTGGAGGTTCATGGGTAGTTATAAGTATGGTTATAAGTCCTATGATATGGGTTATAACTATAGTTACCCTACTTATAATCCCATTTATAACTACCCATGAACCTCCAAGTACAGCAAGTGAGATGCTCTCAGAATCATGGCTGATCAAACTAAGTTCCATGAGAAGAATCCAGCAGCGCTTGGCTCCTCAAGGCTGAGGGACCTACACCAAACGGCCATGACCCTAAACCAGCCTCAAATCCTAGATCCCAAATCCCGAATCCTAGGCACGCGCGACTTCTTTGCAACCCGCATCTTAAACACCCTTTGCCTCCATCATAAACCCAAAGCCCTAAACCCTGAACCCACCGGGTCCCTCAGGCTAGCCCAAAACCCAAAACACTGTGCCTCCATCATAGTGTCAGCGTGGCGGGGGTCCACAATCTTGGAGGCCAAATCCCTGGGCAAAGTCCCGAACCCTAACTGCGGGTTGAGGGATTCAGGGTTTAGGGTTCTAGACTGCAGGGACTAGGGGTTTAGGGTCTAGGGTTGAGGGTTTAGGGTTTAGGGAATACTTCGAGATCTAAGGAGTTTTAGTTTGGAGCATTAGAGTTTAGGGCCTAGGGGTTTAGGCGCTTAGGGTTTAGGGTTTGGGCCCCAAGCGCGCCGGTGTTAGGGTCTAGGCTTGAGGGCTTATAAGGGGCTTCAGGGTTTAGGGTTCTGGAGTGGAGGGCCTAGGATTTAGGGCCTAGACTTCGAGATAGAAGCTGAACTGAGTGTCAGTTCATTGGTGTTGATAATACAAATCCTGCATTACCTTAAGGACCCCAAACTATGGGAATTATGGTATATTCTAGAGTATGGGTGATAATGCGAGGTTTATATCATCAACCGTAGGGGGCAACCGGCACGTTGGTGAGCTCGAAGCGTCCCAAAGAAATGTGCGGTGCGTAAACGGGGCCTGTCACCGTTGGGACAGGCCAGACGGCGATATACCATGTGCCGTCGTGCTGGAGTTGGATCTGGACAGAGCCTGCGATGAACCGCAAGATGAAGGCCCGATACATGAACATCCGCCCCCATTGGCGCTGCCACAAAGTGCTTTCTCCGCTTGTGCTATACTTGGAGTACAAGTCCCCTAATATAGATTGTGACTACATTTATCCTACTAAGAAGCCTACTTATAAGTACCCATGAACCTCCAAGTATACCCTATATGTACCCTATAAGGGCCCCTGGAATCCCATCTTCGAAAAGTATGCTTTCAGTATAGGATGGTTGCCTGCAGAACAAGGTTCCTTTAACGTCCGGTTTAAGGGGTCTGTAAGGGTGACAGTAAGGGCTTAGAGCCAGAAGTAGGATAGGGTTATGGGGCTTTATATACTATACATCGATAAGTCTGTCAAGAATATAATGGGGAATTAGTAAGAAGTTAATTGTTCGACTCGTCTATTCATCAACTCAGACGCTAAGTATCTCGGCAGGCGACAAGACCCAACCTTGAAAGGGGTATGTAGCGATTCAATGGCGGGAAACATAGAACATGTGAAACCGTGTATGTGTGTGTGTGTGTGTGCGCATATACGCACACATGTATATACACATATAGACATTGTGAAACCGCAGGGCCTTGTCAACCTGCACGGTGAGATTCTATCAGACAAAGGCTGTAAATCCTTATAAAGAAGGAAACTATAACCCCCCTAACAAATCAACCCTGTCCACCCTATAAAGGCACACTTAGTCGCCCCTTGAACCCAGATGCCTGATTACCACCGAAAAGATATAAACTCTAGACATTCTGCCTACACAAGCCCAAAAACTACGAACCCCACCAGCTGCATTTGGAGGAGCAGCCCATATGTCTTTTGTATATAACAAGCGCGTCAACCGCAACCTGGATTTGTGTTTAAGAATACCACCTGGGAGCCGATTTGTTACTTTTTTAACGTTCAAAAACCCAAACCCTCAGGCCTTGTCAGTCTCG